>JAHDVE020007951.1:0-219388 GCA_022606495.2 Halesus radiatus | reverse complement strand
GAAAGTGCTCAAAGTGGTACCCGTAATATTATATTCGTAATAGCACCTCTAATTATATAACACTATGACATATGTGGGTATAAATTTTAATAAAATTGCCTGTTTTATTTCCGGACCCCTGCACTATTATAAAACAATCACACTATGATACCGCTGATGCTCCATTGAAACCTCTTCCTCCTTCTCAACAAAAAACATTAAAACTTAAATAAGAACCTTTTCGCTGACTAGAAATAAATTTCTGAAGACCGGTCCGCGAACCAGCAATTGAAAACCACCGCTTTAGAAGACAATATGCCATATATTGATGCTTTGTCTTTAGGCAAAGGCGTGCCTTCCATAAGCAATAGCTTTCTACCTTTTAGTACGTGCCATCTATGGAGGCAAACCCTTCAACAAAATTTCTACACTGACCACATAGTCCAAAAATATGATTAATGTTGTCCAACGGTTCCTTTCTAACGATGAGGTAATCATAAAACTAATATAGAAAGAGAGGCCAATATTGTTATGCCTCTCGCGTCAAAATTGATCCGTAACTAAATTGGAACTAAAGTAGAGCACCATTTAAACATAAGTCGCTAATCAGAATTAACTGGCTAACAATTAATTTATTTCTGGACCATTGAAGATGTCAAGCGTCATCTTCGAGAGGTGCAAAACTAAATTAGTTTAATTTTAGAAAGATAACAAAAAGATAGCAGCAAGTTTCTTGCAGACCAAACGAGCTTGCTCAGAGACTAAATATATTCTATAAGATGGACATTCATAATAATAATGCTAGAGTACAGTGTTCTTAGTACGGTAAGAGAATTCTCGCCAAAGTTTTGGTCTTCTATTTGACGACATGATGAATGACAGAGACTAGAGGCAGGGTCGCGTCTTGTTGAAGTATGAACTATACGGGCTTTTGACTGTTCGTGTCTAAAATTATATGGAGAATGCTGGGTGTTGAAGAAAGATAAATATAATCAGAGTTATTAATATGTCAAAATGCAATCCGGCAATGTTTTTATTTTTTATATAAATACCGCACAAGAGTCCCAACTGCTCCCAACCGTCTGGAGTCAGTGAGACTATGGCATCCCCAATTGGGGAATGTTGTGAGGCTGAAGGCATTGGGGAGGGGAAGAGTAAGGTGGGAGAATACCTGGCTATTCAGATCTGGTCCCCAAACACGGCTAAAAGCCATTTCAAGCAACGTTTCAATTCTGAATGGTGGTCTTTCACCAGGGCGATACTGAGAGTATCTTCCACTCTGGATCGTGCGCAAATAAACTGTATATTATTTTTAAATGAATTAATTGTGAAACAGAACAAATTAATTAAATAATATTTACTTGCGCACGCCGGGACTTGAACCCGCGACCTTCGGATTCGTACTCGAGAGCCTTACCCCTCGACCACGGAGACCGCCAGATGTAATGTAATTTATAAAATTTATATGTCAAATGTAATTTATTTTTGCATTTTTACACAAGTTGTCGGTATGATCCTTGAGGGACGCTGAAAGCTTATCGTGAGAAGTGTCTATGGTGTTTAAAAACAATACCTCTTTGTGGATAGACTACGTCTTTATTGTTTTAAAAGAATGTGCTCCGAAGAACTAGGTGTTTTTGTTTCCTTCGGCATTAGTGCAAAGTCAGGAGATTGCACAAGATTTTGCACAAGAGTGGTTTAAAGACTCGTTCTCCAGCTTATAGAGCGGCTGTGGGAAGATTTGCTGGCCTTTGTGCTTCATGGGAAGGTCCTACACATGGGTATCTTCAAAACTGAAATTCTTTCTATAATTTCCTTTAAAATAACTTCCAAACAGCATCGCCAAAGATGTCCTAGGTAGGGTCATGAGCCATGATATATCACTTGGCGCCTCCTGCGCGGGGTGTAATGAAGACAAGTTTTTTTTATACCAATCTGGGCCAAAGTTGCAAAGGTTTTGGAGCACATACACGATGCACATACAAGTACGAATTGCTTTGTTATCAAAACATCGAACGTTTTGACGATTTTGGACAAACCTTTTGATGCCGAAATCAACGTAGGTGGGACAGCAGGACTTATTGGAGTTGTATTAAGGACCATGTATCCTTGTGTTGTGTCTAAGCACTTAACACATTTATTATTCCCATCATGTCCGTCACGGTTCGCCGAAACTATCGGTATCTACAAATGCTTTTCGCCGCCCAGTAGCGAGGCGCTCCCACTCGACAAGGAATGAGAAACGAAGAATGAAGGACCTTCAACGAGTGGACTTTTCAACCGTTAGTGATATCGTGATATGCTTTATGTTTAATTCAGAGGAGTTTTTGCGGCTTGTATGCCACCACTTATCTCTGTTTGGTGGTTAAAAACAAGACGTGTGTGGTTTTTTAATGTTGCTTTCGATTTAATAAATATCACATGATAATAATGTAATAATATCTATTGGTTTTTTAGCGAGTTATAGGGAAAACTTCGTCTTGCAAACTTGTAGTAATATCATCTGATGGATTTTAACCCGATGAGCGGGCTGCCTTAGGCAAGATAATATGGTGGTGGTTCTTCAAATATGTTTGGTTGGAACAGAATTCAAAGTTAGTTACTAACTAACTAACTAACCATCACGCCGTTTCCCCGCAGGGGTAGGCAGAGAGGACGGACCGCCAAACAACTCGATCTTGGCATACACTTCTTGCTTCATTCACTTTCATACAACGTCTCATACATTCTCTTCTATTATTCCGACTTCTGACATGGCCCGACTCAAGTATTTGATTAACTTGATCATGCCATGTCTTCCTCGGACGTCCCCGGCTTCTTCTTCCATTCACATTCGCGTCATACATTTTTCTTACACTCCTTTCTTCGTTCATTCGCTCCACATGCCCAAACCATCTAAGCGTCCCTTTCTTAATCTTACTCATTACGCTTACATCAGCCTTGCATTCTTTACGAATTTCAATATTTTTCACACGATCATACATGGTTTTACCACACATTCGCCTCAGAGATTTCATTTCTACGGCATTCAGTTTACTTTCATCCTTCTTCTGCCATTTCCATGCCTCACTGCCATACATCAGGGTTGGTATCAGCACTCCATTGTGGACTGCTAGCTTCGCTTCTTCGGACAACTTTTTGTTAGCGCCAACCGCGTTCAGTCCTTCATTAATGGAGTTTCCTGCATTCACCCTTCTTTCAATATCCCTATCAGTCTTTTCATCTCTCGTAAACATACTTCCCAAATATACAAACTCATCGACCTGCTCCAAGTATTCGTCATTCATAACTATATTGCACACTGTTTTCGCAATCTCTCTTTCAAACACCATGACTTTAGACTTACATTCATCATTAGCTCGTTCTTCATGCATACTTCATTCATCCTAGATACAAGGGACTGTAAATCTTCCATACTGTTAGCAATCAGCACCGCATTATCCGCATACAACAGGCAACATACTTTCAGATTACTCATTTCCGCGCCCAAGCCCACCTCTTTCAATTCTTGCATACAATTATCCATGTATAGATTAAATAACCACGGTGACATTACGCAGCCTTGCTTAACTCCTTTTGTGATGTCAAACCACTCCGTAAAATCACCGTTTACCCTAACACATGCAATGCTTTCCTCGTACAGAGACGCGATTGCCTGTATGAGATTCGTATTCACTCCATACTTGGACAATACCTTCCATAATTTTTCCTATCAACTCGGTCGTACGCTTTTTGTAGATCTACAAAGGCACAGAAGAGTTTCTGGTTTTTTGCCAGAAACTTCTCTGTTAGCATACGCAATGAGAAAATCTGATCCATACATCCTCTTCCGCTCATAAATGCACCTTGCACATCCCATATTTTATCTTTTGTTTTCGTTTGCACCCTTCCAATCAATATCCTACCATACAGCTTTCCAACTGAACTTAGCAGGCTAATAGCCCTGTGATTTCCACATTCCATACGTGACCCTTTACCTTTGTATAGAGGCATGATTACAGCCCTCCTCCAATCTAATGGCGTGTAACCCTCCTCTAAACACTGGTTAAAAAGCTTGCATAACCATGTGAGAATTATACGGCTATCTCCTTTAAAGTATTCAACAGCAATATTGTCGAAACCAACAGCTTTACCATTCTTCATACATTTAATCGCTCTTTTTATTTCATCCATGCTGATTTTGGGATCATTCATGCCATCGTCATTCATACCTGATTCGCCACTGGAACCACTTTCAGTCGGGTTGCTTTCAAAAACCTCTTCAAAGTATCTCATCCATCTCACTTTTATTTCTTTCTCATTCGTTAACATTTTTCCATCTTTTGATTTTATCACTTTCATACATCCGCTTTCTGGACCATTTCGGGACTTTTTGACCTCCAAGTTAAGTTGTTAACATAAATGCCAAAAACTCAACGAAACAAACATAATTATTCACCTCAAAGCAGTTGTAAATATTCTATCAAACCTGGAACAAATAAAATTTACTAATTTATTTCAAAAGAGACGCGAAGCCGGATAGATACTATAAGACGATTCCTTTAAATCTCCCCAACGAACAGCATTTTAAATTAGTTTTATTGCATAAAATTTAGATTGACGCGACGAGGCGAATTCAATCTTACAGTGGACCAGTCCAGTAAAAGAGTACGCGATCACTCCCGAATATAAAGATCATTTCATATTATGCATCGCCTTAAACTAATACTGTATTTCACTGACGCCACAAATATATTTGGTAGCTACCTCTTAAATTGGTATTCCGTCTACCAAGCTTACGCTTCCTAAAAAAGATGTTTTTCTAATTTATTATTTGCAAACTAGTATTTACTAATTAGTGCCTGCACTAGGTGACTAGGTATTGTCGCCTGAAGCCTGAAGGTCCCGTAAACGTTGATACCATAAACATCCAATAGACCGTTTAAAATTTCAAATTGGCTTCCGTCGTCACTTCGAACCGCGGCTCCATCGAAAGCCGACGAATTGATTAAGTGATGCGCAGGTGTTACTTGTGAATGGTTATCGGTCTTGATTCTTGATATGTCCGAGGCATGTTGTTATAAGGAAAACCGTAGTCGAGTTCTGAGCGCGACCTCGATCGTGAGAGAATCCCAAATACTCGGCTGAAACTAAATCAAGCAAGCACGTGTCAAAATTGGACAATACAACAAGGCCTATTATAGCTTCTAATTTATGTCATAGCTTTTGGTTAAGTTGTTCAAAAGCTTTGTTGTTGGCTCAGAGTAGGTTTGTAACTGTAGGGATTGGGCCTACTTTCACCAACTGGATCTGGTTTAGCGTTAATTTGGACTAAAGATTGCTCAAATGCATAACTTTGCTGATGGATTTGCTTATCGGTACACCGTTGTTAGGTTAGGTTAGGGAATTCATTTGGCAGGAGCAGTGTGTAATTCTTAGAAAGATTTTTGTTATGTTATTTATTTATAGTGGGTTTTTTCAGATGTTCACATTTACGTGAGAACAATCCAGTTATAAAAACTCAGTTAATATAAACAAATTACAAATAATCAGACAAAGGATACATAAAATTACAAAAACTCACTCAATGATACATAATACAATAGAAAAAAGAGACAAAAAGAGAGACACAAGTGATACATTATATAATTATTAGCCAAATCATTGTTACATATTTTTAAGAAATAGCAAGACTTTTTTTTCTGAAACTACAAATTATCGACAAAAATGTCTACATTTTGGACAGAGCACTAAAGTAGGCAATATTATTCCTGATTGTATTTAGGTGGAATGTGCGATGGCGTCTTAAACAGTAGGAATTAGGTACATTTATTTCAATACTGCTAAGACATATTGCAGTATTGAGATGTCCGTGAATTATTTTGTGTAAAAATATTAAATCAATAAATTGCCTTCTAATATTAAGTGAATTAATGTTGGAGTATTCAAGACGTACGTCGTATGATCTAAGATGGTAAATTACAATGTAATAATGGGTTAACGCAATGATTGGCTGAGAATTGCGTCGGGGAACCCGGCGTCATGAGTTCAATTCCTTGACTGGCGAAGTCCTAGATCGCACAAGAAATATCTTTCGCTTATAATGAAGGAAGTGAGAGATTTTTCAAATATTGTTAAGTTATTCGTAACCTGTGTCTATCTTTTTAAGAATGTATGCGAAAAACATCTGTAATTGAGATGTTTTTCGCAGGGCGGTTTATTAGTTTACTATACAGGCCACCGTCGCATGCTGTGGCCGATGTATTTATTTGTTGCTTTTAGTACTGGGGGAATTCAGGAAGAAGAAAAAGTATCCCCACATAAAACTCAATTCAAGAATGTTTTAGAGCAGATGAAATTTTTTTCGTTTCAAAACAGGCTGATGGCGAATTTTATTTGTTGGCCAGTTTAGCTGTAAGGAATACAAAAATTACTACGTTTTAGATTGCCGTTCATATTTTTTGGCAAAGATCGAGTAAACAATAGTTCAGACCACAGGCGCCACTATTAAAAAAAAGCAAACTGCTATCAACCGGTCTCAAAACCATAAAAATATGGTTAGTTAAAATTGTGAAATACTTGTGGTTTTTCTGGTAAAAAATACGAAACAAGAAAAATGCCAAAACTGATTGCCAGCAAAAATGAGTTGTCGGTTGCGTTGAGGCATTACCTAATAATAATTTATTTCCCCTGTTCCTAGAATATACTAGTCGTTCCTTAGCGTCCAATCTACATAACTAAATTTAATATTTTATAAATACTTGACCCGCGAAGAGTTATTTCAGTAAATAACACTTCCTGAAATATGATGCGGCATTTATTCCTAGTATTAGTTTCAAAAGAAAATACACTGAAAAATATTCATGTCGGCATTGATAATCGCTTCCGCCGTATTTCATCTATTTTTCGTAATAACTAATAACTGTCAGATTAATGAAACAGCTTCCGTGCCAGAAATATGTTTTTCAGATATTATTGTTTTAACAAAAAGGAAAGATACTTTAATGGGTCTGAAAGAGAAATAAGCAAATCTAGAAAGCAGAAATCCATTGATTGGGTGTTTGTTATTATTCTAGAATAGGTATCCGTTCTTTAAAAAATGTGTTAAAGTTCAAGTGCGTCATAGCTTCGTCAGTGCTCTCTGGCAGCAATATATACATATATTTTTAAATATTAAAGATACGTTTACTTTTATCGTCGTTGAGAGAAAATAGAAACTCCTAACTACATTTCATGCTTTGTTATGCAATCCCCACACTCTCGGGGAGACATCTCCCGACGCGAGGGATCCCGAGTGCCACTTCTTCACCCCCGTGTCATGCACTATCTTGGTTTATTTTTTTAATATTTAGCCCTATTCTTATCACGGTGTTATTTTTAGCATCTTACTTTTTTTGGAGTGTGTTGTCAGATTTATTAAAAACGACTAGAAAACCATTAAAAAAAACCGAGAAAAGGGGTACATTTAGGTCTGTTGGCAAGTGCAGCATAGCTACTTTTCTAATCAATTACTGTCACCAGAAAGGTTGTATATGTCCCAAAGCATTGTTTAGCAGCAAAATCAGCAGCAACAACGGTTAGAAAACCGTCCAAAACTTCAGCAAAGGGGTACATTTAGGTCTGTTTGCAAAGTGCGGCACGGAGACTTTTTCACTAGAATTTGTCCCAAAGCACTAGTATTTATCTGCAGCAAAAACGTCTAAATAAGTCAAACACTACATTAGTAATGAAAATTGCAGCTCCTCGAAACGAATTAGAAAAATAATTCAACTCGGTACCCAATTTTTAGTTATCTTCATTTTTCTAACACTGATGTACAATTATTAATTTGACGAAAATATTGAATAAGTACTGTTATAAATCTGTCGGTTCTTAATGACCTCTTCCCATTATACTCATTTCGGCCGCTGCGATGAAGTTTTTAGTGCATCAGGCGGAGATTCTAATGCGAATGTCGATGGACCGGATTTATTTACGAGTCTTGGTCTAAATGTGGCACCAAGTAGCAACATACAATAACAGTGGGCAAGAAATTAAGTTCCCATTGGTTTATCGAGTGCGAAAATGCAATAATTCTAAAATAAGTCATTATAATATATAAATGTGTTCAAATGAATGATTTAGTATAGTTAAATTAAATTCCCGCTAACATAGAAATTTTAATTATAACAATATATTTTATATACAAACTAAACTACTCAATATGGATAGAAACATACTGAGGAAGCTAGCATGACTATTGACAGGACACTGCCACCTCAGCTGTCGGGTGCGAAGTATAACAGCCGTAGGAAAGGTCAAAGGGTCAAGGAAACACCGAATCAATTATGGGAAGAAGGCACATATACCCCGGGAGCCACTTGTGGAGCCAGGAGAGCTTGACAAACATCCAGTAGCAATCCTGGTAAAAGTGATATACATTAAAGGGACTGGGTTACAGCTAAAGGAATAAAGACTATGGCCTGAATGCTTAGAGAAGATACGTAGACCGTCTCCGTGTCAATAATAATTATAACATAACCAAAATTACTAATAATAATATATTGGAAATCGATTGGATGAGAGTATTATTCTTGTTCGATGAAATGTGTGTAGTATGACCCTAGCCAATGGCGATGGAGCGGTTCATCAAAAAAGAAACAATCATTATTATAATGGAGTTAGAACATCAAGGGAATTATTGCCACAAACAAACTGCCAACTTCCTTCAAGGGTAATTACTGTAATTAATAAGTGTATATTATCAAAAACGATCGAATCCAAACAACACTTTGACTACCGCAAATGTTTGTGCAAAAATCTACTATTAGAAGGCAGTAGGCACCAAACCACTTCGGAACCGGACGGCGCAATGACGGAAACGTTGAAGGATAGCGATGGCCGATAGCTGAACGTCGATGTTTATAAATCAAGTTTACAATCAGTATCACGTGTCGGAACTTAATGTATGCATTAAACTGCAATGCGAGACCGTCATCTCAATTTATGGAGATCGAAAAGTGAATTCAAAACCGCGGCAAACGGCGGGCGTTTCAGAATTAGAAGCCGGTTTAAGCACTTCCGCTGGTCGCTTTCCGGAGCCTCCGATTAAATTTGTAAATGTCGCAAACACGAATGCTTCCCGCCATCGCCATCTAGATGATATTATTCTGGAAAACTAGCCGTGACAGCGGATATTATTTGTCAGATTTTCCGACTCGGTGCTCGCTTTGCATTCCTCGTGAAAGCAATGGGCGATCGCCGCATTCGTATTCACTCGAATATTTTGGGTTTCAAACGTTCTCTCAAAATATATCTTTACATTATATTTTATTATTATGGCAGCACGATAGACAAATGGACACGAGAAATGTTTGGAATGGTACCGAAGTACCTTTTCAATATTATGAAGTTCATTGAATGTAAATAAAGGTACAATTATTTTATCAGAGATTTTTATTTTGTAAAATGTAAATAAAAAAAAATTGATTAAGAGTTTATATTGAATTTAATTTAAATTAAAATAGAACGGTGACAATATTTGTAATTAATATATCGGTTTCTATAATTAGTTGCAAATTACAAGGTCGAAAGATAGATCATTTCTTCAGTTTTCACAAAAATGGAGCTCTATAATTATTAGCCTATTTGAAAATCTATATATATAAATCAATGTAAGTTTGTTTGTTTGTCCTCCATTTTCTCGAAAATTACTGGACCGGTTTCGCTGAAAAATTGCACAGTTTGTTCTTATTAGTGCCGGGAAGGTTTAGAGAGTACTATGAAATCTAATATGTAAAACTGTTGCTATAACGTTTCAAAATTAGTATGAAAAACATTGAACAAGCCATGTTTTATTTAGGTTAGCTCATAGATATAACACTCTGGTTAGCCACAGATTGCATATTCAAAAGAAGATGGTTTTTTGGGTAGAATATTTTCAAAATAGAAAACACGAGTAAGGTACCTAATTAAGAATTTTATGATTTAGATATATTTTGAAAAAAATAAACGTTTGGAATGAAATAAAATATTCAAATGAATGTTTCTTTATTAATTGATAAACTAAAGTTCTTAAAAACTTAAGACAAGATTTTTGTGCATAGCGCAAAGGGTAACAATTATTATTTTTATAAACAATAATTATTAATCTAAAAACACTCATCCAAATTGAAAAAACCTTCCGAGCAAAGATAAATGTCGCCGGCAGGACTCGAACCCGCACCCTTCTAATGTCCGGTCAGATGCTCTACCGTTGAGCTACGTCGGCTTATCGCAAACCCGCCAAGTTAATCAATATATACTAGTGTTCCATTCAATAATTACTGTTTTTATTATATTTTCACCTGTAAACAACCAACTTTATTAGTATGAGAGAGGCTTGTAACGGCTAAATCCCTCAAATAATGTTTCTTTATTTGGAGATAGTTAACGCTATCAAATCAATTATTGTACCCGAGCAAGGCCGGGTCTCTCATAAGCTAGTAAGTTACAAAATCGCATTGAAATAGAATTCATCACAAACCATCAATTTCAAAATTAGAAATAATATATTTTTAACTATTATTATTAGCACACAAAATATTTTTATCAAATAGTGATGGGGGAATATTGCTGGAAGTTTCATCTAAATGGTGAAAACACATCACCAATTTTTAAAAATTAAATTTAATAACAGTATAATTCATGTTTAAATTAATTAATTCATTCATCAGCATACAAAATATTATAATAACGGTTTCATTAATAAGGTGAACTTAACTGCTGTTATTGACGAAAAAATGCTCTGAAAGACTATACCTTATTATTTTATCAGTGAATTATCGTATGTCAAAGCTGCCTTATTCATTTTATTAAATATCCCATCCATATACTCGATTACAAATTATTTAGATTACATTTAGAGCATGCCGAGGACGGAACTTTTGATTTTTTGGAAAATACCAAATAATTTCGAATATATAAACAGTCAAAATGTTGATATTAGCGGTCGCCTGATGTGCGTGCGATGTCACGGTAATAATAATAATAATAATCGGATGATTTTTATAGCGCCGTTTTTGTGAAAAATCACCTCTTATAGATGAAATGGTAGGCCTCGTTGACGTCACGACACACGATTGTACACGTTTTACCCAAGTTCAATTTTAAAGCTTTATTAGATACCGAAAAACTAATTTCATTGTCGTTATAAACACTTTAAATATTTAATCATCGAAGAAGATAATATTAACACATCCCAAATGAAACACGAATCCGAAAAAACAACAGAAAATAAAAAGGTATCAGTCGCATCTGGGGCTCGAACCTCGAAACTTGAAGTATGATAGAGTAACTTGTAGATGGATTAAATTTAACAGGTATCATTAGCTTAGTCGGTAAAGCGGTTGTCCCGGATAGACAGAGGTTCTGGGTTCGAGCCCCAGATGCGACTGATACCTTTTTATTATTCTGTTGTTTTTTCGGATTCGTGTTTCATTTGGGATGTGTTAATATTATCTTCTTCGATGATTAAAAATTACAATGAGGTATATAAACTTCAATAAGTTTAAACAATTGAATATAACTTTAAATATACTTAACGAATTTTCATCCAAATAAAAAATTAGGAGACAACCTCAATTAGAATAACTTAAAATCCTGACCTTGGGGAATTCATATTAGGTCGGGAAATATTCCCGGGTGCACATCACTAGATTCAAATATTACAAAATTTATATGCAAAGGAGGTAATGAATAATGAAATCAAATAGTTGAGCAGGAATATATTTATACTACAACACATAAAAAATAAACGTAAATCTGCGAAAAATAAAATATTTAAGCAAACACAAGTATTTTAGAATGTAGCTTACGTACTCCGAGGAATCAGGAATGTCTTGGGCCTTCGCCTTTACTTAGAAAGAAATAAAATAAGCAAAATGCCGACTGACGCTTCCTTCGAGGAACTAAATCGTCATTCCGAATAAATCATCAAATAAATGTGTTAGGGAAGTTTATGAAACAGTCTATTAGTACATAATGTGTAATGTGCAGAACAAGTCTGGCGCTGTTTTGACATAGAAACACACCCGTGTGCCGTGTGCCCTGTGCCCTGCTGCCAAATGGCAGACAGAAACATGACAGAGCATTAGACTAGCCTAGGCATTTGCGTTTGCGTAAGAACTTTGGGCTCGCAGTTGGCTAAACATTAGAGAAATTCAATATTGATGGACTTCTTCCGCCAATGTTTCCGTGCATTATCACGAGATGAGACGTGAACCATTGGGGTGCATGTGGGGCATTAGATCAGCCTAGACATTTGCGGGAGAAGTTTAGGATCGCAATACGGTACTTGTATTGCGTTGAATTACAGTTGAATGCAAAATAATCCGCGTTGTTCCGAGTAGGTTTAAGGGTAGGGGTAAGGGTAGGGGTAGTTGTAGCGGTAGGTATAGGGGCAGGGGTAAGGATAACATATCACGACCTCAAAGCTTTACTCCAAACCATTCATAATTCCGGGTAACGCCGGGTACTTCAGCTAGTTCTAGACTAAAACAAAGAAAAAAAATACAAAAGCAACGTTAAGCGGACGAATTTTGTAGAACGTTTTCAATTGTGCGTATTTTACATTGGCGCCAAATCGTTATTTAAATTGTGGAAGACGGTTATGACGTCACGCCGGCTAACGTTTCTAGGCAGTACCGGGTCCCGGTGACACTGGCTGTTAGCAACCAGCAACGGAACTACGTCATAATATCACTAGCCAAATTCAAACCGTTTACGAATTTGTGATTTAAAATCAATAATTAGTAATGAAAATAGTGAATCAGAAACATAAAATGTAAATACTTCACAAGTTATTTAACAGAATCGTTTATTTGTGAAAATATTCCATTTGCTAAATATTTGCGAAATTCGATAGTCACTGACTTCATCGTCAATTCCACCATGCACTATTCCAGTGGAGGTGGTAGTGAGATCAGAGGTGAACCATTGGAATAGTGTAAACATAATGAATGTTTAATACATAAAATTCCAGAGCCTCTGGAGCATCACCGAAAGTGTTTTAAATTTGAATGGATATAGAACCGTGCCAAAACTGATGGAAAGAAAGACATTAGCCAATTCTCGAATAGCTTTTCCGAACGCTGAAATAAATTACCGATTAACATTACACATTCAAATTTTACCCTTGAACAGAGGTTCAATAACAAAGTTATAATGTCGGAATATCGTCTATTATATATATATATGCCTGCTTTGGTAACAGATCAACAAATGTGGGTGGATCAACAAATTCTAACGGATTAACAAAAACAACATAGTACGAGAAGGGATCTCTCCGCGTTGCGGACGTGTAATACGTGCAATTGTGTAACAATGTACACAGTCATGTTTCAGTGAGATGCCACCACAATGATATTGTTAATGAATAGTTTTGTTGTTGCAGTTCCCTTTTCCATAAAATCAAGTTAGACGGCTAAGAGCCGTTACACAGTTTTAGGAGGTATCATCACTCTCAAGGTTCTTGTACAGAAAGCGAAGAAATTTATACAAGGCGACATTATAATAAACCTACTAAATGAAATGTCGGTAAGTAGATCCCTAGGATGAGTGACATCTCTTGATATAAATTAAAGCTTTGTATTATATTTACATTTATTGCCATTTGTTATTTTAAGGGTAAACGAAACGTAATACGCGCTCACAGATGGTGATAATTTTAATAATTTAGAAAACAACACTTTGGCATGTAATGTATTTAAATATTGAAATGAATTGTTTGTTGGAGGGGTACTCACGGAATATGAAATGGAATAAATTTTTATTGTAAATTTAAAGCTAAAGTCCTCCAAGAAACTTATAAAACTACAATATATTATTGAAACACTAACATATTCAGTATTTTTATCGGTTTTTTGGAGGAATTGAGCTTTATACCTACAATAACAATTTATTCCATTTCATATTCCGTATGTGCTCCTCCCAACAAACAATTCATCTCAATATTTAAAAGCGTTACGTGCCAAAAATGTTTTTTTTTCTAAAATATTGAAATCAACGCCATATAATTATAAGTTTACCCTTAAACTACTTCCTATGCACACGTTCAGTGGTCCGGTCCAAAGTCCCATAAGACAAAGACCCATTAGGAATGGTGCAATATCTTCATTAAACCGCGTCCAGACAATTTGGCGCCTGACACGATCTACCGACCAATAAATTCTCTTATAGCTAAATTAAAGACGGAATCATAAACAGTTAAATATTTACGACCTTTAGCGATGAAATTTGCACTCGGGGCGATATTTATGCGGAACGTGATGTCCGCTTTCCATCCCAAGCCAAAAGTCATAATAATATTCATATTCGGACGTGATTTTTCTCGTATTCGTTTCGATGCTGCATAATGCAAACATGGAATAGAGAAACAAAAATAATCGAAGCGTTCTTATGAAGTACACGATGTTA
This sequence comes from Halesus radiatus, assembly GCA_022606495.2. NCBI lineage: Eukaryota > Metazoa > Arthropoda > Insecta > Trichoptera > Limnephilidae > Halesus > Halesus radiatus. Next base: position 204,997 of record JAHDVE020007951.1, on the reverse strand, counting down.
TAATATCACCCTGCATCCCGAAATTTACGGCAATAATGGAGTGTCAATATTATCAATTTTTGTTATACGTCCATCTGGACTTTTATATAGATTTTTAGAAGAGAACATAATGAGTTTAAAATTATAAGTAGGTAGAGTTTTTAAACTATAAATTAACGTTAAGTATTATATAAAAAACGCATTAACACAAAATAGAAAACTAAAACAATATTATAACACAAATCATCAACGGTCAGCCACCCAAGAATACACACTTGCGGGTTGCTAACTCAAGAAATACAACCAACTATTATTTTATATTACAAAGACTTAAGGACATCCTATGAAAGAGTACGATTCAGATAATCAATTCCTTGAGATGAATTTGAGGGGTACGTATGATAAGAGAAGTTAAACTGCTATCTCCTACAGAAGATTTTGAAAACAACACAAGACTACACCAGCTGTAATTGGACCATTGAGCATGTGGCGTATAATATAACCGAACAGATCCATGAGAAAGATGGGCATTAATTGGAAGCGAGGAGCGTGCGGTATTTAAAGGCGAGAGGGACGTCGGAGAGTTATTATTTATTAATTCAAAATAATGATAGTATTATTACGCGATACGATAAACATAATGTTACGTTTATTTACAAAAACGCAACGACAAATTATTAAACATACTTTTCTCCACTTTAAAAATCATATTAGTATTTTAAATATTTTGTAAAACATACAATGGAACGGTCAGAAAAAGGTAATATTTTTGATTAGATTTTGATAAATGCTAAGCCTATGTAAATTTTTAAAATATTTAACAAATATTTTTCTATTTAAAAACATTATGCTTATCGTATTGCGTAATAATACTATCATTATTTGGAATTAATAAATAATAACTCTCCGACGTCCCTCCCCCCCTTAATCAAATTCTCTGCAGAGTCGTATGTAATAAAGTTGGTGAACCTACCCAAGAGTTGCTCCAGGTAGGCGCATCTGATGTTACTGTACTGGTTCTCTGGACCTGGACTGGACGGCTCCTGGAGGTCATGGCCGTCAGCTGAGGCTAACATCAGGTTCAACTTCGCTGAAAGTCCTTCTACGTCTGAAAAATAAGACAGCTATGTTAATATTTATATTATTGGGTGGGGTACGATAGAAAATCATGGAACAATAATGAGAATAAGGGAGGCGTCCGAATGAAATATGATGTATTGTAAATCTTGATCTGTAAAAAAAAACACATCACTCAAAAATACGTTATCTTAACTATCAAAACAGACGTCTGTTTTCTAATGAAGAAGGCCAGAGCTTGGACTAAACGTGAACGAAGTCGGGTAGTAAATCTAGTATTAAAAAACATAATTGAAGTTTGTGTATATTCAGATTTTCTTTTTGATGAATGCATCGGATACTGGCAAAAGGAATAATAAATAATTAAAAATAATACGTACACGTATGAGCAAAATAAAATAATTTTTTTACGAAACGATAAATCATTTTTCGCATGTTTCCTCCAAGAAAAAAAACTCGGCTAAACAAGTCAGTCAAAGAAGCTTCTGGTTTTTGAGAAAATATTGATGATCAAAAAATATTCCATGGGAACTGGCAACAATAATATTTATTGACGATAAATTCGCCATTCTGCCAAATACCGAAGAACGTAACAGACGTGACTGATTTATGTGATGAAAATGGCGCAAATAACTAATACATTATATATATTTATGTATATTTTGATTTATCATATGGTCATATGTTCAACTGCAACAAAATCTCAACCGTTTTTGTCTTGTAAATGTGCGCAGGGCTAGCTACTGTTTCTGCCATGTGCATTTCCCACGATAAATCACAGAATGGCTCGGTTTATGACTAAAAGTTTACAGAGAAATATTAAAAAAATATTATTGAATTAATTTCCATAGATACAGGAAGGAGGGACTACCGTTAGCTGTACTCGCGAAACAATGATTATGATTTGACGAAGATGCATTATATTGCATATGCACACCGCTGTATTTAATGCAAATAAAATTTAATAATGTTATTATTAAGTTCGGCAAGTATTTTTAGTTTTTATTAATGTGACAGCTGAAAAAATTAAATGGAGTTCTACGAATTAAACACAAAAAATAATTAATAGCTGTTCTTTCCCATAAACGACGCATGTAACAGAAACAGAGGATACAATGGCTTGAGATTGTAATATTTTGGTGCAATCTCAAGCTCAGTGGTTCCCAACCTTATTTGGCTGACCGCAGGGAATCACTGCTCTATACGTAATAATGAGTAAAACAAAATAGGGTATATTATTGCATTCAATATTCAGACTTATTATTCTACAATAGGTACAATGAGATTTACAACTAACTAGGTACTAGTTAGTTAAAATCTTCTTTTAGAGCTGCCCCGCAATAACAAAAATGAGTATTATATATAATACTAGCTGGTGTGTACCTGGCCTTACTCGGGATTTTTACGACTTTTTTCTAATAAAGCAATAAAGTTGTGAATTTTTGCTTGTCGTTTGGGTGCCATAAATGATTTGACAAGAAATGCCTTGTGACGACTATTTGGATATTTGGTGTGAATTAGGTAATCCGAACCAATAAAATTAGTCATCAAACAATTCTATGAACAAAGAAACATTAATTTGAAAAAGTTATTTCATTTCAAATATTTATTTTTTCAAAATATATCTAAATAATAAAGTTCTTAATAATAATAATAAATGGATTATTTTTATAGCGCCGTTTTCGTGAGAAAATCACCTCAAAGACGCTTAAAACGGGTACCTACTTGTGTTTTCCATTAGTAGCGCATTAGTAAAGTAGGTACTTACTTGTGTTTTCCATTTTGAAAATATTCTACACAAACAAATCTTCGTTTTTTTTTTATATGTAATGTGTGACTAACCAGAGTGGTATATCTATGGGCTAACCTCAATACAACATGGCGGGTTCAATGTTTTTATACTAATTTTAAAACTTTATAGCAACATTTTTACATATTGGATTTCATTCAAACTATTCTCTAAACCTACCCGTCACTAATAAGAACAAACTGTACTATTTTCAGCGAAATCGATTTACATAGATTTTCTTTTGCACCAATGTGTGCTCAAATTGTGCGGCTGTTGTAGTCTTTCAAGTTCTTACAATTATTTATTTACCTGCAAAAAACCAACGATCGTTCATTGTATAACGCCGAGTTTACCTAAGTATATTAGCAACATATAAGGAAAACCCACCATTGTTTTAGTTAAATTATGTTAACGTCATATTTCACAAAAAACGGCTCTTTAAAAAATAACCACGAAATACTTTAATTATTATTTTTTTTAATATTATCACAACAATAAAGTGAATTGAAAAAATGTCCTTACATTAGCAGATTCTAGAAACGCATTCAGTCGCAGGAGCGACCTCTGCGCCTCTCCGAGAAGCTCATGTGGCGTCCGCGGGGAATGGTGCAGAATAAATAATCAAGGACTAGGTGGAGATGATCCAAAAATACATTTGTACGTTTCAGTTTAAAGAGTATTGGTGAATTAGCATTATTGACATGTACCTGAAATGCATTCTGCCTTAAAAGGATTCTTAAATGACTTCATGGTGTTGTATTCAGCAAAACAAAAAAAGAATATGTAGGTATCTAAGCACTGAATTCAATATAGCTGGCAAATCTGTAACCTAACTAACGAAGTACAACACAGATTAATTATTATTGCCTTACACATCGGAGGCAGGAAAGTGATGCAATAATATTTAGAAGTTGGTTATTTTTGTGAAGGGCGCACCTCGGGGATTCACATTCTTCAAATTCAAATTCTTGTATAGAATACAACGAATTCTATATACGATTATATATTTTTTATGTTAGTTTTCATAGTTAAAGTAATTTTCAAAATTATAATGGCCGGCCAAATTGACAGATTCAGTACTGTATTTCGTAGGCAAAAATTCGAGACGTTTTTTATTCTCTATTGAGGGACACATTGTTAATGGCATTTAGGTGAAGAGTGGCATATGTCACAATTCTCAAATTGTTCAGGAGAGACAAAGTTAATTTCTCACTACCTTTATTTCAAGACTTTGCATCATCATAGAATAGACATTTTTAAGAAGTTTAAAATTAAATAGGTGAAGCGGTATTATAATGTGTATATGTATTCCTTCTTTCATTATTTAATGTATATAATGTGAAAGGTGATTTGGTACAAGTCACATATACCGCCATTCCAATAATTACTTTGAATTTTGATGACGTAAGACCAATTTTATTTTTAAAATATAAAATGAAATAATTTTTTCCCTGAAATGTATCATCTCTTTACCTAATCTTCCATGGATTTTTCCCGAGTTGCATCTCTTTACCTAATCTTGCATGGATTTTTCCCGAGTTGCATCTCTTTACCCATAGATTTTTCACGAGTTGCATCTCTTCACCCAATCTTCCATAGATTTTTCCCGAATTCCATCTCTTTACCTAATCTTCCATAGATTTTTCCCGAATTCCATCTCTTTACCTAATCTTCCATAGATTTATCCCGAGTTGTATCTCTTTACCTAATCTTTCATAGATTTTTTAAAAGTAGAACTACATGCTTAACTCCATTGATGTACAATAACTGATTGTCGGATATTTCGTGACAGAAGAACTATAAGAGGTGTTCATATAAATGCTACAGAGATGCTGTAGTCACTATTGTTATTGCAGTGTACCCAGTAAAAATGCTATAAAGTCAGTGAAAAATATAACTATTGCTGCACTCGATTCAATTTTTCCGTATTCTGAATGTCCCGAACCGCGTTTTTACGGCTAAAATGTTTGTCAAAACAAGGATGAGCTTAATGCAGCTTAACCGTAATAACAAAATTATATACTTACCGATTTAGAAACTTCTCAAAGAATAATAACAATATTTATAATAAATTATCATAAGTTTAGTGTTTGGTTGTCGGTTTGCCTATGAATGTATCACATTTCCGTCATTAACAATGAATTTAATTATAGAGTTTAATCGCCCAAATAAATGAAAAGTTAAAATGTCGCAAAAACTAAAAAAAGATAATTTTTTTATATCAAAACAAAATCGAAACATAAAAATTTCCATATAAAATCAGAATGAATATACGCGCGAATATCTGAGTGTCGTTAGGAGTCGCTAATTTTGATTTCTTGGTGTTCAATTAATTTTTGAATAAAGATTTATTAATTCTACGTACAATTATATATATAAATCAATGTAAGTTTATTTGTTTGTCCTCGATTTTCAGAAAAATAGCACAATTTGTTCTTATTAGTGCCGGGAGAGTAGTTTGAATGAAATTCAATATGTAAAACTGTTGCTATAACGTTTTAAAATTCGTATGAAAAACATTGAACCCGCCATGTTGTATTGAGGTTAGCCCATAGATATACCACTCTGGTAAGCCACAGATTACATATTCAAAAGAAGAAGTTTTATTTAGGTTAGCCCATATACCAGGGGTGTTAGTTGAAGTTTGCCGGTTTTACTCATAGATATGTATACATTTCTATGATTTGGCATCTATGTCATATTTTTCTATGGACATTAATTAACCTTCAAAAATACACAAGTTACATTCTGCCAAAATAATAGTGTCATAGTTGGTTACCTCGGTGAATATGTCGAGTTTCGTTCCAAGTAAATCGCATTTGCGGCATTCGTTGCTTTTCTTATTTCATCAAAAGAAAAAAGCAGTTGAAGCTCATCGGTTGCTGGTAGAAACTTATGGTGAACATGCTCCAGTGATTAGAACATGTGAGACATGGTTTCGTCAATTTAAAAGTGGAGATTTCGATTTAACAGACAATGAACATCCTGGTGCAACGAAAAAGTTCGAAGACGAGGTATTGCAGGCGTTATTGGATGAAGACCCAACCCAATCGCAACAACAATTGCCCTAAACACTTAATGTGACCCGAGGAGCAATTTGCCAACGTTTAAAAGCCATGGGAAAGATCCAAAAGTTTGGAAAATGAGTACCACACCAAATGAACGAGATACAAATCAAACAAACCGCCAAACCGCCAAACCGCCTCATACAGCTAAAGTAGTAAAGAACACTCTCAAAGCATTGAATTGGGAAATATTATCGCACCCGCCGTACTCTCCAGACCTTGCCCCGTCCGACTATCATCTTTTCGCATCGATGGGACACTCACTCGCAGAGCAGCGCTTCGCCAATTTTGAAAAAGTCGAAAAATGGCTCGTCGAATGGTTTGCCTCGAAAGAGATTTTTTTTTTGGAATGGTATCCATGATTTGCCTCAAAGATGGGCAAAATGTATAGAATCCGATGGTCAATACTTTGAATAAAAAAAATTTGAGATTCCCTGGAGAATATTTATTGAAAAAAACCGGCAAACTTCAACTAACACCTCTGGTATACAACATTCTGGTTAGCCACAGATTGCATATTCAAAATAAGAAGGTTTTTTTGGGTAGAATATTTTCAAAATGGAAAACACGAGTAGGTACCTACTTAAGAACTTTATGATTTAGAAATACTCGTATTTGAAAAAAATAAACGTTTGGAATGAAATAAAATATTCAAATGAATGTTTCTTTATTTGGAGATAGTTACTTTCGCTGTCAAATCAATTATTGTACACGAGCAAGGCCGGGTACACATCAGCTAGTATATAATAAAACTTATATAACAATAATTGGATTACTTCTATAGCGCCGTTTTCGTGGGAAAATCACCTCAAGGACGCTTTACAATTAATTAAATAACATGAGACTTGACGTACAACCAATACCCTACAGCTAAATTTTATTACTAATGGCTTATAAGTAAGACAACTATCGAATAACAAATAAGACGTATGTCTAGGGATTAACTGCTGATACTTGTAATTAGTGACGTACATCTATGGCTTATAGGTAGTGACTTACCAACAAAAAGTTATAGCTAGTGACTTATATAATATAAACTTAACACACATACGAGTATGTGTTCGCAATGTTCCCTTTAGGGGCTGACACTCCGAAAGCACGCTCATCGAATTCATAGATTATAAGGTATTTAGCGAGAACAAATTAAAAATCGAAACATGGAAACGTATAGAAAAAATTATTTGTGTTACTTTTCTAATTTATTCACGATTTATAGCTGAGATATTCGATTGAATCTTAGAATTCGTATTATCGTGCAAGAATTTTGTCATTAATAGATATATTATCTTAAAACGGATAATGAAATTTCTCTGAACTAATGCTTTGTACATACTAAACAGAATACGTTGGAATTTGAGAAATTATTGTTCAACGTCTCGACTGCAGATGGACTTGTAAAGAGGGTTTTATTTTCACATGTAAGATTTATCGTTCAGTCAAAGGGCAAAAAAACCTTCACCAGATGGTTGGAATTGGCGGGCGTGGGCCAGCGAGGGTCAACCCATACTGGAGCGGTTGTAAATGGCAAACATGTTTATTTTCGATTGTTGACTTTGAAAAATTCAACTATACGAAAGCATTGGTATGGTCCTCCCGCTGCGAGTTCCCTTCTAGCCTCTCTTTCTGATATTTGTACCGATTATGAGCATGAGCAAGAGGAAGATTAAGAGTTACAACGGAGCGGTGGTATGCCTTTAATTGTTTTTCGAAGACATATGCAAAGCACCAGCGAAAAAGTATTTACGGAACAATGCTCAATATATTCAGTAGGTCATTAAAACTTTAGCAGCAAATCTGTGTGATGAATCAGCAAAAAAATAGAACGGTGAGCTCTAGCGTCATGAAATAAGCTTTTTTTGTTTGTCCGCTTAAGAAATTCTTCGAACTGCCCAAGATTGTAAATCTTGGACTTTATGAGTGTTAACCCGTTAAATGAAAACACTATTGTTGTTAACACTTTTATATATTTTGGTGATTAATACAAATATTCTAACGAGGCTTGAATCTCTCTACAGTAAGTTAATGAAGGCTGTTGTTTAATGAAAATTTCATGAAAAAGGAAGAAGGAATCATGCAGTTGATGTTATTTATGACTTTGACATTTTAAACCATAAACGTACAATGACTTGAATTAGGGAAATTGTCTATTTTTGGCTGCGTTTCCTGCACTGAGGAAATAGCATTGGATGAAATATACTAAAAGACATTAAAATAGTCTTGCTATAAATATTAAACACTGTTCGATTTTCAGCCCGTAAGCACGTTATTTACATCACGTGCTATGGAGCTTTGAAATATATATTTTATTATATATTTTTTTAGATAAATACGCCATATTGCTATCCATCTAATTGTTGAATATGACATACTGTTTGTTTATCGACTGCAAAAAGGTAAAAACCATTTAAGCTACAAAATGAAAACTTTACAGGAGAAGATAAACATTAATATTACCATTGGTAAAACTAATTTAAAATCTTGATTTTTATATGACAGTGAATATTTTTTTCCTGAAGTGAGGTAAAATATTGAATTTCTATTTCTTATATAAGGATTTGCTAATTTCACCGAGTGTTTAAAAAAACAACAAAAATGGTTTACTATGATATAATAGCTTTTAGTATGAAAAATACCCCTTCCCAAGTAAAATGATTTTACCATACTGTCAACTGAAAATTATTCTGTTTGAAGAGTTTTAATCATTGTGTACTTTTGTTACTTAATTTTATTACTGCGCTACCGGTTTCGACACATCCGTGTCAATCACTAGCGTTCTTAAAACTTAAATTAAACAAGTACAGAAATACTCACACATTATTAGGTGAGTAACTAGGAAACATGGTTAACAAAGGTGATTTCCAGGGTGCTATTATTTTGTTTACTAAATTAATTTTAGATTTAAATTTTTTGTTTATTTCATTAGTTTCTAAGGCACACAATTTAAAATATGTATTAATATTTGAATTATATTTGAATATAAGGGTTTTACCTATTAACAGTAGATGTTTTTCGACTGTAGGTACAATAAGACGATTTCATAGAAATAGTGTTGAAATGATATCTACATTTTTCATTGAATTACAAGAAAATAAAATACGAGTTGTACAAGATTCGCAATTTAGAAAATACAAGACACTTCAGTGACCCGATAGCTTTACCATACATCAAATGTATAGAGTATAATTGCATGCAGCACTTTGAACAGTTCACACGCTTTTAATACAGGTGAGTACCACATACCAAAGGAAGAACATACCTCACACGAAGTTCGCAGAATGAGGCACTTCATAATACGTACGAACTGGACGAGTTGTCGACTGAATGCTCAAAGACAATGCGATGTATAATGTAGTACAAACGTAAGAACTGTATAATTATTAAAATGCATGTCGAGTGTGTGATGTTGAATAAAACATCGGGTAAAACACCGCTTCACGCATGTACGGTTGATGTATTATTTATTGATGCGGACTGGAGAGCAAATTAGGCATGGGCAAATTGTGAAAAATACCCTTTTTGGTTAAAGGAGCCAAAGCGTACATCATATACTAAGTTTGGTGAGCGTGCTTTCGGCGTGTCAGGCCCTTGGAGTAATAAAACCAGGAATAAACTTAATTAACCGTTTTAGTGTTATGATTATTTTGCAAGTATGTGTATAAATTGCTACAGTGTTTTTAATTAAAAAAATGTATGATATTCAATAAAAATGCAATAACTTGGACAATTACAATCAATTTTAATGATTCTTTTAAAAATTATGCAAGTAAAGAATGAAATTTAACGAATATTATAGTTCTAATTAAAAAGACTACACATTTACAACTATAAAAAATATTTAAAAAATTTAAAATATAAGATTATTTCACTTCACAATTGTGTTTTCCCGTGGTCCATGTAGTCTCTTTTTACAGCGATCGCATATGAGATTATATCGCCTTATCTCATTTGCTTTGCTGCACACATTCATTTATGGGAACAAAGGTCTGGTCGTCCGTAGTGCCGCTGTCATTTGATACATTACGATCATCCGCAATAGAACTAACTTCCGACATGGTGAAAAATATCGATTCACTTTAGGGTGTATTTATTTTAACAGGATAAACAATAAATACAGTTTATCAAGACACGCGCCAACCTCAACATACCAGGCTCAAATTGAACACGTGCTCCCCAGAGGACGACAAAAAGCACACTGAAAATTGCAGCGCTATAGCGCTGTCGCAATTTGCGTAACTAATGCTTACAGCGTGATGGCGCCGTGACGCACTCTAACGCTTAAAGACTCGACAGAATCCTGAGGGAAGCTTAAAACTCATCTCTCCGGAAAGTCATATCCACGAATGGTACAGTTACATACCCAATTTACATAGCGTAGCTAGTCGGTTAGTACCTACCTAAAGTAAATAACAGAAAAAAATTTAAACTTTTCATAGTCCGCGACATTGTAAATAACTATAAATAATTGAAAATGTTAATAAAAAAAAACCTTAATATGTTTTTTAAAAATATCAACTCCCATTTAGCCACTAACCTTATAATAAATATAATGTCAATGACAAATAAGATTTAAATAGTAACTGCAATATCATGCAATGTGCAGTGTTTTCTAATATTGTGTCCTGTGCGTTCAAAATCATATCTTCTCAAGCTAAAACTTTAATATAAAGTGTTAATCTGGAGTGACCTGCCAGGTAAATAAATATGTTTCTGCGTCTGTTTGTACATAATAAGACAAACCCTAGCAACTAATATTTAAACAGAGCCGATGAGGTGATTAAAAAAAACAGCACTATACAAATCATCCAATTATTATTATAAGTATATCCTTTTCCCCAGATCTAAATGAACTTCATCACAACACTGCACCAGAGATTAGCGACCTAGCAACGAGATATAATTCGGCGATTTACTAAAACGTCTGTGGTTGATGAATAATATAATGTCGTAGATTACAAAAAATAATTTTAAATGCGAGAATTACATTTACGCAAGAAACAGTTATTTTTATATAAAAAAAGTCATATATTCAGTAATTAACTTATTTTAAAAACAACTTAAACACGATAATAATAACAGATTTTTATTGTTGTCGATTTTTGATAAATACTATTCTGTATACATTTGGTGTTATCAAATCTCATAGTCACTGCGCACCCGAACGCTGAAGCGCCACAAGAATGTTTTGTATGAACTATTTCTTAGGACAGAAAGTTATATAGTCGCTGAATTCATAACGCACGTATGGAATTCACTTCGGACTCGCTCTCAGGCAGTATTATTCATACGGATGAGTGGATTTTTCAGTAAAATTTTCACCGCACAAACGCACTTTAGAGAAAACCTATAGGAAATTTTATGACATTATTCTACAACTTATGTCGCTGATGATTTGTTTTATTTTCTTTCATAATACCACTGTAAAAACATCACAAGTGAAAATGTTGAAATACTTTAAAATAAATACGAATACTTCGATAATTATCATATTGCCATTTTTTAAATATTACCCCTCAAGGTTGGGCACTTTACAAAAAAAGGATAAAATGCCTAAAAGTACCTTTGTTTTCCAAAATCTATTTGCAAATATGGCCGACTGTAATACTAAAAGTGAATTAAACGAATTGTATACTAAGATGATAGTTATACTTGAGTGCTAATCAGATAAAACAGGCAGAATCATAGTGTTTCCCTGGCTTGCTCCCTTGTAAAATTATGTGATAAATGTATCAATATGTAAAAGCCTCCTAGGCGTGAATAAATAAAATAAATAAATAAAAAGGGCCAATGTCAGTTTTCGATATATATTTTTTTCTGAGATTTCACCTCAAAATTGGGATTTCTTCAAATTTCAAAAAAAAACCATTGTCAATTTCCGTATATTTTTCGATTTTCGGGACCAACGTTACACTAGAAAATAGCGTTTCTTAAAAATAAAACTTGCTAAAATTGCTAAACTCTACATAGACTCTACATACATTTGGGAAATCGACATTGGATATTTATATATACTCGTATATCCATTTGATAGATTCGCCATCTTAACGAACGGACTGCAACCTTTGAAGCACAGGCGTCAGATGGGAATGCTGTCCTTGTTCTACCGGAGTAAAATGTCTAATGGAGTATGCTCTGAGGAACTAGCGTCATTGATCCCTTTGGCACCGATGCAGTCGGGAAACACGCCAAACGCGCGCCCAACATTTGACACGTGAGAACGGGTCGCTTCTACTACTCGTTCTTATGTTCAAAAGCTCGGCTGTGGAATGGTGAATGATGTGTTCCTCCATCCTACAACACGGGTCTCTTCAAGAGTTCACTCCTTCCTCTCTAAAAGACCCTCTACACAGCATCCCCAAAGATGATATAGGCCTTGAGGGAAATTATTTCCCTAAGGATCTCTTGTGTGAAGTTACTGTAAAAAAAATTGGAGCAAGCATTGATATACAATTAATACTAAGCAAGAGATTTATGTGTTTTGGATTTTGTTTCATCGGTGATGCATCGTGTCTCGCGGGGAACACCTGGAAGTGACCCGTGCCAATTCGCCCCTGACCGTCGCCATTTTTTAAGTTTGACAGCCGTTATTATATTTAATGAGCGCGTGCGCAAACAATAAACTACAATCATGGCGGTCGATTTTGAAAGCATTCATCAATGACGTCAGAAATAATAGACTTGCCCTAAGTATTATTTCTACGAGGCACTCATTTTGGCACCAGATTAGTTCACATTCGTCCACGAGTGTTTCGCGTGATTTTGACTGCGGTACGCAAATTACTAAATATTTATAAAAAGGGTCAAACCAAATACTTTAACAAAACAATCAGTTTTTGTAAACAAGCCGAACCATTTTACTTAGATACTTTAAAAAAATTATTTATTTAAAGGCTGCACGCCTAGCTCGCCCCTCGCACCTCCTATGTTGGTCTCTTCCCCTCGCGTGTTAGGGCATCTCTATGTATTATTTGCTCTGTGACATTCATGAATTTTCACCAGGAATATATAAAAATAAATCACAAAAAATAATTGGCTATATCACATCAATGCTGTGTGTAAAAATTACCCCATTATTATACCGTGAAATTTAGTAAGCTTTTCGAGAGCAATGCACTGTTCTCGCTCCCAGCACCCACTCACATTGGTGGCAATAACAATAAACTTGCGCAATAAAAAAAGAAAATATTTCAGTAATGCCCCGTCAACAATGCCCAAAAATGGCGCCACGGCCCACCATTCCACTTGTTTATGGCCGGCGATTTAAAAGTTTTAAGTGCGGCTTGAATTTTGAATGTCTTCCTCATAAACGCATAATGACCTAACTGTAAAGTGTTCGAACACCAAATACTCGTGAAAAATAATTCCTCTTTGTTGAATTCTAATACAAATATTATGTTGGCGACAATGACCTCTCAGCGAGTCTCTCAGCTGAATGGTACATCTATGCTCTCAACCTAAATTAAAACTTGTCGGAACACATATAGGTTACACTCGAAACACGAGATTTGACAAAAATAACTCGCATCTTACATTGTAAACCCATCTAACTGAAATCTCATCCTAGCGAGTAACATTTTCAATTGTGGGAGCAGATGTATTTTCGCTGATATGTCAAATTTGGGGGGCATGGGAAACGAATTGGATATCAATAGAATATATTTTGGGGGCTGTTTTTGTCGATGAAAGAGCCGGTGGATTGTCGTGATGGAAGAGATTTTTTTAACGTTAAGTTCTGGATTGTTTTTCACCAATGGGAGCACGCAAATTGTCCAAATGGTCAAAATAATAATATTTGATGATTGTTCTTCCATTTTCCAAATAAACACGACTAAAATCTCCAAAAAATTTAAATCGTGTTTTGCTGGCCGATGAACCAAGCATTAACTTTTTGGGCGGCCTATCCCTCCCTTGTCCACTGTATCGATTACTATTTAAAATTTCAATTTTTAATTATTTTTATTGCGATTTGAAAACCTCATTGTAATATTTAATTATTGAAGAAAATAATATTAACATAAACTAAATGAAACATGAAACGGAAAAAAAAGATTTCAGTCGAATCTGGGACTCGAACTCAGGACCTTTGCGTTTCCAATATTATTTTGAAACGGCGTGATGGTTAGTTAGTTAGTTAAGAAGTGTGATCTGGCGCCATAAAATTTTCACTGCTGTATCTATCTGAATGTCGAGGCTAGGCTAACGCTAACATTTTAAGCTTGCAACGCTATTTTCATCATGAGCTATGTTCAATAAGAAAAAAAAATAAAAATAATTGTGTTGAAATTTGTTAATATTGAAATTTATACATTAAAGACATGGTAGCGAAGCTAATAATATATAAAAAAAATGTACCTTCTTGCAATTCATAGGGTTTTGAAATCGTAACCCTGGGATTTAGAGTCAAAGCTCTTGCCGCTCCATTACCGCTTATCAAAATAGCATTTCATCTTCATCGTCTTCAAAGAAAAATCACCGAATTCTTGGAAACAGGTGTCAAATTCAATTTTATCACAACCGGAAATAAGTCCATCGGAAATAAGCGGGAGGCCCCTAAAGTACCCATTATGAAATTCCTCTGTACAATTTGACCGGATACAAATCCAACCACGTGTCCAGTCGATCTCTCCGAAGGCACGTGGCGATGGTCGACTTGTGAAGGTGATTATGACTACAATAGCAATTATAATCATCGGTGGACGGAGTCCCTTTTAAAATTAATGTCCCCGTACAATTTCACAGCATGTGGTGCCGAAAGGTCGTAAGTCTTGTAACATCGCTAAATTTTTAGTAGAGCAAAAATGCATATATTTATTATTTGGTGTTTATTATTATTAGTATTTAGTGTCTACGCGATTTTTGTTTTTTTTTGTTAAAAGGAGAAATTTGTGTAATGTTTTTGCAAAAGTGAACTTGTATGAATTGGGAATTGTGTTATACAATTTATGAAAGTTTTGCAAATTATTGTAGTTTTTATTGATGAAATTAACAATCTTATAATAATGCAGTCAATTATAGTTGGATTTTTTTCTCTCATTAGCTTCATACGTAAAACACCTGTATATAACCAATAAGAAAATTGTTTTTTTTACATGAATACCCCACAAGATTCCCAACTGCTAGCAACCATCTGGAGCCAGTGAGACTATGGCATCCCCAATTAGGGAATGTTGTGAGGCTAAATGTATTGGAGAGGGGAAGGAGAAGGGGAAGAGGAAGGTGGGGAAATACCTGGCTATTCAGATCTGGTCACCAAACACGGCTAAAAGCCATTTCAAGCAACGTTTCAATTCTGAATGGTGGTCTTTCACCAGGGCGATACTGAGAGTATCTTCCACTCTGGATCGTGCGCAAATATACTACATATTATTTTTTATTGAATGAAATGTGAAACAGCACAAATTAATTAAATAAAATTTACTTGTGCACGCCGGGATTTGGCTTACCTTTTGTTAAACTTCCTTTGTATATATATTTGTATTAAAGACTCTTATAAAAAGGTTCTTACAAATAAAAAAATAAATAAATTCAGATGTCAGCGTGAAAAATTCAATAAATCACAAAATCGAGAAAAACCTTCACTGTCAAAAATGAAATTAACATTCTTTACTAAACGGCGCTATAAAAATTATCCGATAATATTTTTTAATGAAATTTTCACCCTTATTTTGAAAAGCAGTGATTCCCACTTACGACCTTTTGGCTTGAAACAGTTGAAATATAATATTATTTCTTTGGGATTACCTAGCCGTGAGCTGCGGTGCCTAGAGACAGCGAGAAAGGGAAGGGAATAGAAGGGTATAGGAAGGTTCCGTGTGTAGAAACGAGATGGATGAAACAGGAAGCCATGTTCGTGGCGGAAGTAACTCGTGAGCTATCAGTGAGGGCTGTCTTATTCAATTTATTAAACTCATCAACATTATATGCGGCGTTAAGTACAGTGGACACGTGGGACTTATAATATGTGGGACGCATGGCGAGTGGTACTGATCTCTAATCTACAAGCTGTCAACCGTTCAAAAGGTAACCGATTTTAAAATAGCTACCGCGAGAAATATCAACAGGGGAAGTGAAAATTCGACCTGGGAAATGTAGACCCTTTGCGGCAAATGTTCATTCTACAAAACAGTTGTTTCGTATTTGTTTTATTTTTTTATTATACACTAATCTATTCATCCGATTTGGTGATGGATGTATGAAACTATTATATAAATAAACATTTCATCGAAAGAAAAAAACAATATAACCAAGAAATTAATATTTTCATTTCGAATTATGAAAGTATAAACAGCGAAAAAGCTAACGAAAATGAGGCAGGAATGTTTTTTTTAGATATTTAAATGTAACCGTGATTTATTTTTGGGGTATTATGCCACGTTGCGCTTCCTCCCCCTTAGCCAACTTTTCGGACAGCCTTAAGAGGAACGGATGCGCGGCCTGTTTCATACAGAACTTAATTTTGTATTTTAGGTCAAAATACTCAACTAAATCTAATGATATTTTTTAATCAAAAATTATAGATAATATCTAGTATGGATTAGAAGTAATTTATTTATTTTTGTTTTACAGTATGAAATATACGCCATTAAAGGAATTGATATTTTGCGGTTTTAGAGGCACTTTTAACAATTATTTGGAGGCTAACGGTGATCTAAAAAAAAAGTTTTAGCCCGTCTACTTTGAAAATATAATGAAACATAAAATATTATATATTTTTTAAAATATCGTTTATTAAAATATGCATTATGGTGGACTTTAAATTAAATTAAAAACGACCAATTTACGCTGGAACACAAATTTGCCGTACATAATTTAAAATATCGACCCGAATTTTTTTTTTTTATGTTTTTTTTTATATTTTTATTTACGTAATCATATTTACATAGCAAATACGACATAAAATTTTTTTTTAAAAAAACCGGCGAATAATTTTCTAAGTTGCCTCTAAAATTATAAAAAATCGTTTTTTGTTTATGGCATATACTTCATAATTTAAAACAAAAATTAATAAAATACTTCTCATCCGTACTAGATATTTACTAAACCTTTAATTGAAAAATGTATCATTCAGTTTGGACGAGTATTTTGGCCTCAAATCCAAAATTAAGTTATGTATGAAACAGGCAGCGCAGCCGTTCGTCTTAAAGAGTTGGCAATCTTCTCTATGGCGTCTATGTTTTTTAAAGGTTGGAATGCTTATTCCCGCGACAAATACCGAAAATATAGTGACATCTTTTTTTTCGGCGGTGTTTGTCGGTGTGGGACCCAATATAATTTTTATTATGGTTTATTTATATTACAGTGTAAATGGTATATTTCTTAAATAAAACAATTGTTTGGGCGTGAGGTTTTTTTCCTTACAAACATAAAACAACCCTTTGAGGCGTAAAAATAATTCAAATTAGAAAAGAATCTAAACTCCAAACTATAAAAGAAAAAAAATAATTAATCAAAAATTTTCAAACGCATAATTATCTCAGTTTTATCAAATATAAAATATGCTCTGTATGTGGAAACAATAATACGGTGTTGAAGGGGTTAAGATTTCCATGGGGAGTGATTAGTAGATTATTGACGGGACTATAAAAGAAACTGCGTAAATTGAAGAGTTTTAATATTGGTTAGAGATTTGAGTACCTACTGCATTGTGGAAATACTGAAATTAGATTACAATACACAGGAGAGGACAAATAATCGTGTACAGCAAACACCCAACAATAAGTATAACAAACATGTTGCAGATGTCCACTGGACGTCGTTCCTTCGCGGTATACCTTTAGCTGAGTGCCTATCTTTAGATTCTTAAATCCTCCGATACGCGAGTTAACTACCCCAGCTGACCTTCACCTCCAAGAAGACAACACAGGACGCCCCGTACTTCATTCCTCACTTCATCTTGTCTAGTAGATAAAATAGTGCATTGAACTCTCAAATAAGATTACATTATCTAGTTCCGTCTTATATCGATGCATATGTACTCAATACAAAACGTCAACATCCGTTGCGTAACTGATAATACTATTTTGTTGTTTTGTACCAAATAAACTTTAGATATTAGATTAATCAGGACAGCTATAAAAGTGGCTGCCTCACCCTAAGTGATTTAATCTATCTTGTCGAGTGAATCCAAGCAGTTGCTTGTCGTATTGCTCACATGATAATTCCTTTTGAAATTGTACGTTACTTGTTGTATTTTAAATGTTATAAAATAAAGGATAATTAAATCCAAATATTGTTTAATTATTTGAATCAAAGTGAACAAGAAAAGTTAACTGGCGCCCAGTACGTGGGTCATAAAATTCGGGGAAGCTGTTAAACTTGGCCGTAGCCAGGACTCCCTAGGTGTTTTTAAATACCTCAACGCGAAGGACCAATCAAAAAAAATCGTTAACTGCGAAAACATGCTGAAGATCGCTGCGACAACATTCATGTAAGTACATTTTTCAATTGTTCGTCTATCCCATCCGTACGATAGATCCTTTCCCTACCTTATCCAAAAGGTTAGAGATAAAATCCATAAAAAAAAAATCTTTTTATAAAATGGCACAGCCAAACGAGAGATCCGCTCTCCAATACTCAGAGTCGATTCTGGAGTATGACGGTTCTGCGCAAGATATTAATTTGTTTATAAAATCAGCTAGGGGTTACATTGCACGAAACGGCAATACCCCAAGCAATGTCGAAAGAGTAATTTCGAGATTGCGCGGCAAGGCATTACATGTGATCCTTATGAACGATCACGAAAATAATATCGAAAAAATTTTGGAATCGTTAAAAATTGAATGTGGTGACAACAAGTCGGTCACATTACTTCAGACCGAGCTAATTAACTTCAATCGGGGAAATAGAGATTTCGGAACCCTGATTCATGAAATGAATCAAATATTATTTTCAATAAAAATTAAAATTTCGGACCAATATGGACCAGCGAGTGCGCAGCTCCTAATGGAACCATATAAAGATACGGCACGTAATACGTTGTTAAATTTTTTACCCACACATATTAAATGTGCAAATCTAACAAAAAATTACGACACCCTGTGTGTTGAGATACGTATGTTGGAGGCGCATGGTGAACTCCACTGTAATAGAACATTTAATAACCCACAATATAATCCAAACGGTCATAGAACGAATCATACCAATTTTAATAATAATAATAATTATAAACCGTGGCAACACAATAACTTCACGAACAACAAACCCGGACAGAATTTCGGGGTTCGAAATAATAACATGCAACAACAAAATAATTCTAAATATCTAGGAAACCCACAACGCCGTAACGAGGATGTTAGTATGAAGACAGCGCCTATGCCACGCTCGTTCAAAGGCCCAGTCATAGACTTGGGTAATGGACGTACGGCACAGGAGCTATTCCAATGTGATCACGGAGGCCAGGATTTTTGGGCGAACGAAGAAGATCCCCAAAAAACCTCGCCCAACTAAACCACATTCATTAATTAATTTATTGTAATGGACTTCCATATGTAGAAGCTCCATAAAACATAATTTTTTAATCGATACTGGTAGTTCAAATCATTCAGGCTCTACTCATATATATATATATTTTTTTTTGCAACTAAATTAACAAAGAATTTTCGGTACGAACGGCGCACACCATAACGACCCATAGAGGTACGGTTGTGACGCATTTTGAAAAAAAAAAAAAAACTCCAACAAAGCAAGTTCAACTATTCCATGTAATGGACATAATCGAACTTGATGAATTATTGGAGAATAATGAACGTGGCTGTACAAACCATGTAGCCGACTTATTATCTAGAGTAGAGATCCATCATAGTGAGGTTAGTGATGATCAAGACTCGTTACGAGTAGAAATCACTTAGGATGCCCAGAGTGTCGCGGACACCATGCATAGCCATGTGGACGATAATGGAGGAATCCCGATTCGTCACAAGCATCCACCCCCAAGTATGAATAGGATATTTACAGAATCGAGTAATCAGGCATTACGTAAATTGAAAACAAAAGAAGCAGGTACGGATCATGTTTGGTGTATCCCCCTCGATAATGCGCGATGTATATTTTTAAATTATGAAAAATATTTAAACAAGAATAAATATGCGGTAATTATCAATGACGACAAGTTATACCAAATCGTCAGTAAATGTTGTAGAAAAGAACTGATTACAGTTATATTTTAATTACAATAAATTTATAAGAAATAATAATGTAACCTTACCTAATGTAGGCTTAGAACGTTTAAAATATTTAATTGACCATAATAAAGCATTGATAGATAACCTTATTGTAACTAGACATAAACGAGGTCTTACAAATGGTATCGGGTCGGTAATTAAATTAATAACGGGAAATTTAGATGATAATGATATGAATAAGATAACGCAACAAATGGAAAGTAATCTACATTTGAATCAACAACGAATCTCTGTTACTTCGAAAACCTTAGAAGATTATTACACTAAACTTAAAAATATTTCACTTAACCAAGTAGTTATATGGGCTCAAATAAGCCACGATCATTATGAAGATCAAACTGATTTGTTGATCACCCATTTAATTTATCAAACGGAAACAATAACTGAATTAGTAACTAGAATCACGGAAGCAATTACCTTTGCCGCTCATGGAATGTACCACCCTAGCATTATTAAACCAAAAGTCTTCATGGACTCAATATCACAAATAAATTCAGAAAACTTATTTTCTAAAGACTTTGATATTATTCAACGCTTTTTACAAGTTCAACTCATAAAAACCAAGCAAACCTTGCATTTTATTCTATCCCTTCCACTAGTAGAGAATACAATATACATGTATAATGAAATTATTCCCATAATATCCAAACCAGGTACCCAATGCTTCCAACCCCACCTCCCATCCAGACGAATATTGAGAGATGGAAAACAAATGTATGTCGCAAGCAAATGCCAAATAATCTCAGACCAAAACAGCTTATGTAACAAAGAAGTAAATACCATTGATGATTGCACCACCTTGGTGTTAGAAACCCAAAACGAGCAGAACTGCAGCCTTCACAAGATCACATGCCCAGAAGAATATACCCATATTATAGGAGACAATATGATGTATGTATTTCGTAACAAGCCCACCCCACTACAAGCACATTGCCTACAACATAAACAGAGTATTGTTATTTCTAAATCGGTACTCGTGACCAACGATGAATGCAGCATACAAGGAAAAACATTTAATATGGGACGGACTATCAACAAGGAAACATTAGTCATTACGTATTCCAGAGAAGAACTACATGTATTACAGTTACCCACATTACATATGGACGAAATAGAAAAACCACACGAAGATTCCAGCATCACCACCAACGTGACAGAAACCACCTCCACCAGTGGAAGTCTACATATCACACTAACAAGTTGCCTAATAATAATGGCAATTGGATATATCCTATGGAAAATATGTAAACTCTTCGCATCCCGAAGGAGTTCCCATTTAAAGGGGGGAGAGTTAACTACCCCAGCTGACCTTCACCTCCAAGAAGACAACACAGGACGCCCCGTACTTCATTCCTCACTTCATCTTGTCTAGTAGATAAAATAGTGCATTGAACTCTCAAATAAGATTACATTATCTAGTTCCGTCTTATATCGATGCATATGTACTCAATACAAAACGTCAACATCCGTTGCGTAACTGATAATACTATTTTGTTGTTTTGTACCAAATAAACTTTAGATATTAGATTAATCAGGACAGCTATAAAAGTGGCTGCCTCACCCTAAGTGATTTAATCTATCTTGTCGAGTGAATCCAAGCAGTTGCTTGTCGTATTGCTCACATGATAATTCCTTTTGAAATTGTACGTTACTTGTTGTATTTTAAATGTTATAAAATAAAGGATAATTAAATCCAAATATTGTTTAATTATTTGAATCAAAGTGAACAAGAAAAGTTAACTCGCGTAAGAAATAATTTAGCAGACAATAGTAAAGTTATCGTTTGATTAACTGCCAAACAAACACCTTTTCATATAAGCTAGAGCTTGGCTAGAGCTCCCCTCTTTTCATAGGCTAGAGTTCCGGAACTCTTATTGGTTTATTGATAGATAAAAGCGCGGGAAATCAATTGAGCGTGCGCTCTGGGGAATATAAACACCACAGCATTGGAAATCGCATTAAATAAATTTATTTGCATTCTGAGAATAATTAAGTATAATTTATGCGACACGGTAAAATTTTGCCGAAAAGAGATAAATTTAGCAAGGTAAACGGTAAATATGTTTATTTTTACGAAAGATACAAGCTTTCGAAACGATATTAAAACAACGTATTGGTAAAATCACACGAATCGTAATTAAATATAATAAATATAAATAAATAGACAAGTCGATTAGCTTGCAACAGAACGAGAGGGAAGAAATTCCCTGACACCACCCAGCGGCGATTTGGTTATTAAACCAGCCACACATTTGTGATGTTCTCTGGTAATTCCTTGAAATATGTTTATTGTCATATTTGTATTTATGTCCGCAACTTTCTAAAACTAACGGTGCTATACTTTATAAACCCTATGTTTCCTCAATCCCGGGTTCATTCCTCTTCCATCATTGTTAGGGTACAGTTGGTAGCTCAGCTCATTTCTTCCAAAATCTTTGCTGGAGTAAACTACGTTCATAATTCTTTCATCTTTATATCTTACGTCTAATAAAATACCTAAACAAAGTATCTGACTTTATACTAAATCTACAACCCGAGCCAACAAGGAGGAGATCAAATATAATGAACAAGTAAAGAAACAAAGGTACATTCAACGAAGAACAGTTGAATAGTCCCTAAGAACAAGATGTATCTAAATCGGTGTTCAAAACCGATAGATACGTAATACAATCAACATTTTACATATTCGCGTATGTTAAAATACGTATGCAAAATGTCAAATTATATTAGTTCTTACTGTTCTTTCTGGAAATTGAAGTGCATAGAGCAATGCTCGGATTTAAATGGAAACAATTCTAAATAGATTTGTATAAAACTGTGTACATTTGAATGTTTGAAGATTTTCAAATTGGAGGCCTATTCTGGTTTCTTTAAGGGAAAATTCCTTATCCTTTTCCTTGGGCTTAAAGTCTTCTTGCTTAACCGCGGAATTCCGAAGAGACATATTAAAAAAATCCTAAACAGATTGTTGAGACATTATTTGAAAACACAAATTGATGAAATATCTTCAAGTGAAAGAAGGCTTTGAACCAAAACTTTTTAAAACAATTACATTATATTAAAATGCATTTTAATCAATTTTTATTTTATTTTGAAATAGCACAATTACGCCTTTTAATGAAGAATTACGTTTTGTAAAAAGGTGCCTATCTCACTAGATAGTAATGACCTTTTTATTCTGTCACTACTTCTAAAAGTGACATTTGCCGCCGTGGTATATCTATGCCGCCTGCCGTTGTGCGTTGTTTTTACATGTTACATTGTTAACTTATAATCAACATCGTTTATTACATTGGTAACCTACTTAATAATATTGAGTTTTTCTTTTGTTAAAACTATGCTAATATTGATATTTTTAATATTCGCTGAATGACAGCTGACAGCTGTCATCCGAGAGAACTGGAACCGCAGTTAAGCAAGAAGTCTTTAAGCCCAAGGAAAAGGATAAGGAATTTTCCTTAAAAAGAACCGAAGGTTTTTCGGCACTCAAGGAGTCAAACATTCTTATTGTTTTTGTTTGTTAATTTAAAACTGAGAAGAACCTCTTTTGACGAATAGTTTGATACCTACATTGTAATTCATGCTGTTAAAACTAGGTCATCTAAAGGATGGATGGAGTTTGAAAAGATCCAACCCTAAATATGTAAAATGTTTGCAAACAAAGATTTTCTTTTTTTTATATATTAACGGACAATTATTGTTTAATTATACAAAGCATAAAACACAAAAACGAGAAAAATAAGAAGAATAATAATATAGCGTGCATTGAAAAAATGCTTTTAAAAACAGACTTGACTTCTTATTACTTCTTGGTCACCTAAAAGTTTTCGTGACAGGTGGTTCGAAATGGGATAACAAATAATTTATTGTTGATTATATAGCCGTCAATATTCAACGTGCTGTTATTATTCTGATGGGGAGATGAACACATAATAATTATTCGTGTCTCGTGGTTTTGTAGACGATAGACGAAGGCCGTTTCTAGTCTCCCGAGCGTGCCAAGAGGCGAGGAAAAATCACAGGAAGCCAGAAAAAACTGGCGATAATAATAATGTGTATTTTATAAATATACACAGACATTCAGTAATTATATAAAGTGTTTCGTGTCAAGCTTTTGAGCTTTTGGCAAAGAAATTGTGCTGAAATCACAAGACCGCAATAACAGAAACTCAGTGACGAATAAGAACATAAGAAGAGGCATTACTTTACTACCTGAAATAAATCTCATGTCATTTATATTTTTAAAAGGATTTTTGAAATCACCGGGGCACAAAGTGCACATAGTTTGCCTAATATCAATATCGTTTTCACGCATACATGAAACCTAGAACTTTTAGTCAAAATATTCAACATTTTCTGTTGTCGAGTCTAATCATTTGAGGCAAGAGTTTTGGTCCACCGTTCACTCCAGTGATATCGATACCTTAGTTCAATAGGGAACTAACTCAAAATACCTCATTTTGAGAAAACTGGATTTGAAAAATATTCATAGAGACATCGCTCCGATGTAAAGTTATTTTGTCCACCTATAACATAACAACAGATTCAACATGTAAGTAATTTATCAACCTATCATATCATAGGTGTAAATGGCTACATTTATTAAGTTCCAAACGGAAACATTTGACATGTTTCTCCATCGAACTAAGAATGTGCTGATTTCATTATAATTCCATAAATAATTATCTGACTACATAATTAGGACGAATTAGACTTATTTTTTAATGAAATGGGGGAGTTTCTTTACCATTTTTCATCATTAACTCAAAACCCAGAGTTATTTCCCTATTGAACTAAGGTATCGATAATATATTGTATGTGGCCCATAAGCGATGAACATATTTGTTATAATTATTCAGTATTTTCTTTTCAGCACTTATGGAGAAATAAACATGTAAAATTCTTTGATTTGTTTATGCGGACAGCAAAATATCACGATTTCAAGATCACTGGATATAAACAAAAACAATAAGGAGCTCAAGGTTATAAATTTTATTTCAAGGAATTTAAAATAAATGTTTACATGAAAAAAACACATTATAATTTTGGCGGGAAGGAGGAGGACGTTTCCAAACGGAGAAAGAAAGTACTTAAATGTAATAAAAATATATGAATACATAATTTTAAAATAAATATCTAATACCGACAATTTTATAATATATACCTGATTATTAGAATAAAATACGATTTTTTAGGTTCTGTGAGATTGTAATGGTTATTGTGACAGCTGTTTCACAGTCCAAAGGCATTAAAAATCAATTATAACGAGTTATTAATAACAGACAATAAATTTAAAAATCAAATAGAACGCTGGATACGTTACATAGGACCAGAAATAAAAAGTATATTAACACCAAATACGGACTAACACCGAAACTGCACTTAAAACACCTCACGTTATAATTATTTTATTTTTTTCATCAAGCACATCAATTTAATATATTTTAATTTCACACTTTGTAAATGGAATCCTCAGCACGGGAAATGCCAGTGAGGATATCATTATTTTTTAATTTGTGGTAAAAAAAGACAATAAAACACTATTATTATTATTATTAAAAATAAACACGACAATAATACATTAATACGTTATGTAAAAAAGTCACTTATGCGCCAACCTGTACTTAGCATGTACCCAAATACATTATTTAAAAGTTGAAGGTTAAGGAAACAAGCAGAGTTTATATTATTCAATCCCAACCACTTGAGGATTCCACACAACTTCACAATTTTACATACAGAGTACAGAGGCGTAGCACCACTTGACGGCGACCATTTGCTCGATTGGTAAAGAACCAAATACACACATAAACATAGTGCGCACAGTCGTGCAGCTTACATAGTATTATGCATCTAAAGACTCACACCCGCCTACCGTTGTCCTAATAAATAGACTATCACACTGGTGGAAGAAGTCCATTCAGCATTGAAATGTACCTTGAAATAACTATAGCTTTGTTAAGATCCACTACAAAGTAGTGGCGGGCGAAGCGGCTCGGTTTAGTGAGCAGGATCACTAAATCAGCTCTTTGTGAAGACAATCCACATGAAAACTGGACGAAAAAAGTATCGTATAAGGAAAAAGTATCGTATAAGGACGTCTTTAGGAGGGCCAAGGGAGCGAGGGAGAGGGCATAGTGCGGGGGGACACGAACCGACGTTCAAACGAACCGGATCACCGAACCGGTACACTACAAAGAGCTGATTTAGTGATCCGGCTCACTAAACCGAGCCGCCGCTTCGCCCACCACTACTACAAAGCCACTAAAAATCGGCCCCACCCTCCTGCGACAGTGTTGTCACCCTTCCTCAAACAATGTTAAGGGAACGGCAGCGCGCCCAATTAATTTCTGATTTGAGGCCAAAATACCCACCCAAACTGAATGATTTTTTTTTAAATTAAAGGTATAGTAAATATCTAGTACGGATTAGATGTATTTAATTTGTGTTTGTTTTACGTGATTTTAGACCCAATTTTGAAAATCATTTGGGAGTTTAAAATAAAATATAAAAACAAAACATCGTGTTGATATTTTATAGTATGCACGGCAAATTTGTGTTCCAACGTAAATTGGTCGTTTTTAATTTAATTTTAAGTCTGTCGTAATGCTAATTTTAATACTTATTTTATTTTTTATTTTATATTTCAATATATTTTCATAGCAGACGGGGTAAAACTTCTTTTTTAATTACCGTTGGCCCCCAAATAATTGGTAAAGTTGCCTCTGAAATCGCGAAAATTCAATTTATTTAATAACCTTTATTTTGTAAGTTTAAAAAAAATTAAAAAATACTTCCATCTGTACTAGATATTTGCTATATCTTTTGACGAAAAAAAGATCATTCGGTTTAGGGGAGTATTTTGGGCTCAAATACAAAATTAAGTTTTGTATGAAACAGGCCGCGCAGCCGTTCCTCTTAACAAGCGAAATTATAACGCTACGCGCTCACATATGGCGTTCATTTATATATTAAGAAGAACACCATTTTTATATAATAATTTAATGTCATATTTTTAAATATTGAGATGAACTATTTGTTGGCAGGTGTGACATACGAACGTGAAACGGAATAAATTTTTATTTGCAGGTTTAGCTGAATTCTTTCAGGATACTTATAAAAATACTCTATGTGTTAGTGTTAGAATAAAATATTGTATATCGTATATGAATATCCACCGGGCTGCCAAAAAATTTGACGTGAACTCCCACGACCGACGAAAAAAATAGCGTCTTAAACACCTAACAGAGCATACGCGTGTTATTAAAAAAGATGCGTTAAAAATATTTCAAATATAATACGCTGAAATAATGAAAGACTGCTTCATAATCACATTGGTAGTTCAATTACTGATCAAAATGATAGAACATATTTTGTCCTACTCAGTTACTCGTCTTCCGTAGTGTAAAGGATATATTCTTCTTGTCTATCCGGCGAACCGGGGTTCAATTCTTCGAACCGCTTAAAAAAATAGCGTCTAAAACGCCTAAAGGCTTGGTCCGAAATGAATTTATTAAAGTTATTATAATGGCTATTATGATCTTCTTATTCAGACCTGATGAAACAGAAACTTTTTTTTATATTTCTTGGTAATTAACTATGAATTTAGTTAACAAAATAATAGCACCCTGTAAGTCACCTTTGCTAACCACGTTTCCTTACGTTCACTCCCCCCCCCCATTACCCCCACCGTATCTAATTACTTCTGTACTTGTATAATTTAAGTTATTTTTAAAAACGCTAGTGAATACGGAAGTTTCTAAAGCGGTAGCAAATTATTAATATTAAGTAACAAATGTACATTGCGAATTAAAACTGTGATAAAAAACAAAAGAAAATATACGCCTTTAGCAATATTAACATACAACAGTATATTGTAGAATAAGCTCACTGGCTCTGGTCATTTGGTCTAGGGACGTGTAATCCATAGAATTTGCGAGGGCCCCAGTAAATGAAAAAGGAACATAAAAGTTGAAAAAATATTTTTATTCTTCTTTTCTTGGAGCATTCAAACCTTTAAAGAATTTATGAACTGCACGCCTCTGGTTAGGATTCTTGGGTTGTTTTCACACACCTCAATATACTCGTATAAGTTTGTGAAAAATTCTGATCGTTGTTTACACCCAATTATAATACGCATTTTCATTTTCTCATTTTATGGAGTGATAAACACAGCTCTCCATTTTCTACACCTGGAGCGTGAAAATAATTTATTTTCAAGGCGCCAAAGCCCAAAATATCCGAATGGTATGTTTTGGCATAAGCCAGATACTAAAACATTTCGATGAGAGACGTCTTGCATATAAAATCCACCCAGCACGGTGTTGGATATTAAAAATAAACATGATTTGGACATAGTCTGTTTCTTGTCGGTAGCGACCTTATAATATCAGACAAAATATTACAAAAATAATGATGCGGATGTAAAAAGTTGCAAAAGGAAGCAAAAAAAGGAGTTTGTTGATGAACTCCAAATATAAATAGAGAGCTTGGAAAGAGAAGCTCTTGCATCAGCATTCAAGAAAGTCGCTTCTACTTTGAAACGTACTGCAAAAAAATTAAATGGTTCAAGTCTCAAAGATGAAATGCGGCAGCTTTCGGTTCTATAAATATGCAAGACCCGCAGACGCTCAGATCTACCAGACGTTTTTCTAGAGCACGGTGTCAATCTCTTCTTTCAAAGGACTCGGACAAGACAAGCACTAAGCCGTACCAAGTGAAACCCTGTTATGTTTAATATCACCGAGCTAAGAACAGACCGCAGAATACATTAAAAGCAAGCCGCGAATATAATCATAAAACACCATTGAAATCGGTGTCTATTTGATGATTTCAAATGATTGGGATAGTGATGTATTAGTTATGTTAATGCTACCCGCAATAACATGTTTGTATTTTTACTTTACAGCAGACACGAAACTGTTGGAATAGTAAATGGTGTATTTACCCTCCGTTTTATAAGTTATATACAAACTTTATAGAAACGTATGCATTATAGATTCATAGTAGTGTGTATAGTACTATAACAGCGTAAATCCAAAGTCAGATAAATCTAAGGTAAATATTAGTTTATATCTAAATCTCGTAAGTTTTGCACCTGCCCCTGAGACTGCGTAGTAAAATTTGGAGATGAATTGTGATATTTCACCAAAATCTGGATTACCGATGTATTCAATAAGCCAAGAAGGAAAGTGTAAAGTGCGTGATTTGACTTACCGGCCTCCAGATTTTTCTTTAGAAGTCTCCACTGCTTAGCATGGTGCACAGAATAAGCAGCCACCACAATAAAGAACAGTACGCACGCAAAGGCGGCTAGCGTCAACACTATTGTTTGCCAATCCCAAATGAGATCTCCTTCACTTAAAAACGGCTCGGAGCCAAGTTCAACTTCCACTTCGGAGTCGTAGTCCGAGTAATCCTCCTCGGCATCAGCAAAGCTATTATCTTCTGCGGAAGAAGAAGTCTGACCAAGTTTATCATTCGTCACCTCTGCTTCAGGTTTGGGGTACTTCTCTTCCGACCTGTCTCGCGTCTCCTCGCCCGAAAGCGTGGAGAACCTCCAGATAATCCTACGATTATCTTTGGTCGCGTTCTTCCGTTGGACATGTTCATGTTTCTTCTTGTGCTGGGGCTTTCTCTTGTAGTCTCTCAGCCAGGACCAGTCGATGTGCAGGTCTCCGAGGCGAGCGCAGAGGGCGTCCTGGTGCAGCTGGCAGGGGCGCAGTACCAGCAAGGGGGGCTCGAGCTTGTCGCAGCGCGTGCAGTTGAGGCAGGTGTCCCTGTGGGGGCTCCACCACGTGTGGCCTGGTCTGCAGAGACCCTGCGCTGCGACCACCAGCCCCGCAACCACAAGCAACGTCGCTCCTAAGGCTGCTCCTCGCATCACCTAAACCAGAAAACATATGTATTTAATTATCACGAATTCTTGTCGCCAACCGGACTTAACTTATATCTAATATTTATTAGTTGAAAATATGTTGACCCCAAGGCGACAAATATTTCAACAAATTTGCTGTTCTATATTTCTAACATCAAGAATTAGTTTCCTTACAACCTATCAAATAATACAACCAACGGAATGGTATCACAATTAACTAGATAGGAGAATGTCATTACATATTTTGCTCAGCACAGGCGGAATATGCACTTCTTCACGACGCGTAACGTGTTACCATTCGATACGCAAAGTTACAGCTACTGCTTTTTGTCACGACTGCAAAAACAAAGTATATATTTCTGAAGGAGGGTCTGAAGAAATACCACCAGCCAACAAAACACGCCGATGCACACAAAGGCAGGACACAAACACCGCTGTCCTCGAAAGGATAAGAAAATAAAAGACACCTCGTTGACTTGGCTCACTGAATGGATGTTTGCTGAAATAGCCTGTCGTGGTAGCTGTTCAGTAGGATGGTTTGCATTCCCAACGTGGCTGGAATTATTGCCGGAACTGAAATGGTTATCGAACGCGTTTCTTCACATGGAA
Source organism: Halesus radiatus (assembly GCA_022606495.2). Taxonomy (NCBI): domain Eukaryota; kingdom Metazoa; phylum Arthropoda; class Insecta; order Trichoptera; family Limnephilidae; genus Halesus; species Halesus radiatus. Next base: position 174,424 of record JAHDVE020007951.1, on the reverse strand, counting down.
TAATATAATATATTTTATATAATATATGTACCTACTCAGGTATACGAGTTTACCAGTAAGTCGAAGAAAACCTTTAGCCAGTTTGCAGGTCTTTATTTTTTAATAGCAAGGTTCCCTATGATGTTGCTTTGAGAATATGTCAACACCTTGGATTACACTTATTATTTTTAGATTACTTGGCAGACCTGCTTGGTTGCACGTAAGCAATTCCAGAAGGATATTTTTTTACAAGTCAGGAGCTGCGACAAATTGTGTAAAAACCATTATCTAATAGTAGTATAGAATTGGTACAGATGAGAAGGATCAGTTTTTATTTTATTTATTTGGAAAATCAGTATTTCTAGTCAGGGGACGATTAACAGTGTAGGGAAACGAAGTCCATAGAGGGAGTTTCATAAACATTTAACATGTTGTATTAACTTTTGGGTCATATGTTTTCACATATCCACTTTCTATGTGAGATTCGGGAATATATTATATTATACATAAATCTACAAAGTGTTTCTAAAAAATATAAATGTTGTTTAGTCAATTTTTAAAACGAATGAATGGACACGTGAAATGATTGTTGAAACACATTAAAAAAATATATTTATTTATATATAAGTTTAATTTGGAGAATTTTATTGGACGAGTGAGAAAAATATAAATAACCAAAGACTTGAGATTGATAAGCAAGATAAATAATGAAGTAAGTTTTTAAACTTGACTTATTTAGTAACGAAATCAAAATTTTCTTAAAAAAGTCTTTGATATCATTAATCCGTATTATGCAAAAGTTGACCGACTTTCAGACGTTTCATGAGAAAACGTTGTTTCAGTTTTATTTCTGAAAATAAGACGCCCGAACAGCCTTGCAGATTATGTTCAAAATTTTATAATTTAATAGAAGATGAAATGGAGAAATTTGTTTAAACGTTATCGAAACGGTGATGTCTCGGTTCTTGTGAGGCGGTTTCTACTCATAAACATATAGCTTTTACAGGGGTTGCCACACTTTTTTCTACGAGAGACTAGTTGATTAAAAAAATTGTGGCGATCGACTGATATCGCTTGGCATGAGATAACAATAAAAACCCGATTCGAATATGTATATTATATATGTTGAAAACAGATATTTTATACATATAAAAATCGAATTAATGACAAAATTAAGTATTTCACTACTAAAATTATTCAAGATTAATAACTTAATATCATACGAACCCGAAGTAAAATAATTTTTTTTTCTGTTCGAATAAAAATAGATTTCTTCTTGTACAAGTCTGTATGATTCAACATGCGATATCGTTACCCAATTTAGATAAATATCAGGTTTTAATGAACAGTGTGTGTCGACCACTAACAGTAGGTTGCGGGTCGGGTTTGTAAGAAGTCCCAGGGTTGTCACTCTAAGGGGTAGACACGGTTAAAACATCTGCTACTACTAAAGAAGTCAAGGTAGCCGACTTGAATTTTTCATTAAATTTTGCGAGAAAAGACTGTTGAAAGCCAACTGCGATATCAATTGCCCCACCTTATGTTATGGGCGTATAATTGTCACCATAGTTTTCATGGACTTTAAATTTTGTTTCTTTTCGGAATTGATACACTCAAAGTACAAATAATGCAAATATATTTTTTTATTTCCCATTGTGAAAAAACTCTTCCTATTCATTATGTTATGATAGTAATATGTTTTTGGTTTTTAGCAAACTTGCTGGAATTACTCGTTTGAGCTAGTAAAAATTGTAAAAATAAATGTATATATAATTGTATGAATACAACTATATAAGTATGGGAAGAGAAAAGATCTAACGGATTTTAAGATCTGAAACGTCGAGTACAATTCTTCAAACTTTGTGATCGCCAAAAAAAACTAACAGATCCATCTTCCTATAAATCTGAACCATTTCAATGTCTACTGTCTGTAAATATCAGTTGACGATTTGTAAATAACAAAAGACATAACACCGGGTTATGAATATCCTGACAACATTTGAAATCTCCCTACCCTCATCATTAAGTGGAAAATGTTGCAGCAAAGGATTTAACCCGAGACGCCACTAGGTAAGGTAAGCTTTTTTAATGAAGAAATAGTTAGATAGGTGGTTTGGGCACGTTGAGCGAATGAACGAAGAAAGTAGTGTAAGAAGAATATATGCGAATGTGAATGGAAGAAAAAGTCGGGACGCCAGAGGAAGACATGGCACGATCAAGTGAATCAAATACTTGAGTCAGAATAAGAGAAGATAATGTATGAGGCGATGTATGAATGTAAAGCAATAAGTGTATGCCAATATCAAGTTGTTTGGCGGTCCGTCCTCTCTGCCTACCCCTTCGGTGAAACAGCGTGATGGTTGGTTAATTAGTTTAAAGGTATTTTAAAGCTTTATACAGCGCTTTCCAGGTAAGTATGATTATCAAAGCATCTGACTTTCCTTGGGTATATATATACCTATATATAATATGTTGTGCATAAAGCACGTAGGAACATGGAATAAATAGCTTCCGATCGCTTAATAGCCTGTGATACCGTCCAATTAGTTTGAAGTGGACGGAGAGCTGGCATCTTGCCATTCGGTGGTAGTGTTCTCTGTATTTTATCATAACATATTCACAACGGATACAGCTTCGAGTCCCTACCAGCGAGATGACCCTTAAATACAGAAGTTGTATTTCATATTCCACAAACATATTACAAAAGTTGGCTTTCACACACCTTACACATATTACAAAAGTTGGCTTTCATACACCATACACATATTACAAAGGTTGGCTTTCATACACCATATACATATTACAAAGGTTGGCTTTCATACAACATACACATATTACAAAAGTTGGCTTTCATGCACCATACACATATTACAAAAGTTGGCATTCATGAACCATACACATATTACAAAATTTGGCTTTCACGCACAATACGTTTACTACAGAAGTTGACAACTTCGAACCAGTAAGATAGCTACGAAGTACAACAGAAGTTGGCTTACATAGACAATACAATTATTTTTTTAAAGTTGGCTTTTATACACCATAAACATATTACAGAAGTTGGTATTCGTGTATACATACCTGTATACACCATACGATTACTACAGAAGTTGAGATACTTCAGGTACCTAAGAAAGATGGTCACTAAATACCTTAGAGTAATCTTATTACTCTAAGCCGGTGGTTTTCAATGTGGGGGTCGTGGAGAGACCCACACCCCGGGGGGTCGCGATCTATTAATAAAAAAAACAGTTTTTTAACTTTATTATAACAAGCAAACATAGGTTATAATTTTACAGAAGTAGGCCAGTAACAAAAACGAAAATCACATAATGCATATTAATGCGACGGGCGCTTGTTTTACTTTAACCATTTTTTTTCCTATATTTCATTTTTAACGCAACGTTAAAAACGAAAAAAAGCCGAAAAGATATTTATGAGAAGTGCATACTTAAAATTACATTAAAAGGCAGTGGGGTCGCGTGGATTTTTTTGTTTTTACTAAAAAGGGGTCGCGCCTTTAAAAAATTTGAAAACCGCTGCTCTAAGCTAAATACAACTTATATTGTTACTCTAAGAATACAACAGAAGTTGGCTAACATACAGGGTGAGTTGGAGGGGTTCGGAAGGGTTCGAGTGGGCTTTTTTTTAAATTTGACCTAGGCAGTAAAACCCCTTGTTAAATTAAGGAATACAATATTCTCGGATCTAATCAGTACCTAACTGCAATATAAATTTAAATGTAACTATAATGAAACAAGACTTTCTTACCTTTTAAATTTCTCGTAAAATACATTTATTAGGGATTTTTTTTATGTAACCCTCACAAGAGTGTCCAAGGGATTTGTTAATGCGGGCTTTGAAGAGGCCCGGATTACCAGTAGGAGGAAAGACAGATGCCTGCAGATAGTTCCATATATGAGCCGATTTACACAAAAACGAGTCGGCGAAAGGACCCATTCTCATGAAGCCAACATCACCTGTAAACGGATGTTCGGCTCGTGTCCGTCGAGTAAGAGATCAACGTTGCTTGCTCCTTCGAGTAAGCTCCATTGAAATATCTGTAGAACAGACTCAGTATACCTAAATTGCGTCATTGGTTATATGCATTATAATTAAATTTAAGAACGCAGTGATTTCTAATCAATTTGGTGTTTCTGACATATATATTACGACGGTTTAAGTATAAGGTTTAAATTTTTTTTACATTACACACAAAATTATTTCCCTCAGGGCCTATATCATCTTTGGGGATGCTGTCTCCAGACAGCCTTTTTAACCCTCTAATGAGTTTTGGCCTTATTTAAGGACAGCTATAGATGGCAGTATTTTATTCAATACACATTAAAGAACTATGAATAGTTCATGTAGTGACCATTAGTTGGGTAATCTAACATGTGGTTAACATTATTTTCTTATTCCTTCGCAAGCTTTGGGGCAACTTAGACCTTTGTTGAGATTATTATTGATATTTTTTTAACTTATTACAAAATAAATCGTTTGTTCTAATAATAATAAACAAACTATATATATATTATCATGTTTCCACCCGAAATTGTATATGTGTAAAAAACATTAAAAAAAACCATGAAGTAAAAAAAAAACATTACAAAATCATGGAATACAAATTTCACTTTTTTTTTACGTTCTTCATAATTTGTCCCTGAAAGGGGAAGGAAAGGGATGTGAGGAGTTGGTATTAATCTGGGGGTCAGTGTGTCCAGGAGTGACGGACGTATTAAATCATCCCTACCACTGCGGTGTAAGGTGATGGATCGAGAGAATCCGGCTGGAGAGGTCAAGTGGTTTCCTTCAACCGGCCTCTCCCGATCCAGTCCATAACGTAGTTGGTAGGTAGCCGCATCCGCCGCCAAGACCTGGACAAACCTGGCCTATGTACCCGGGCACCCCTGCTAAGTCACGAAACGTAGCGAACCACTTGGGGTGACCTATGGCAGATATTGGTTATCCAATGAACGGTGAAGCAAAAATAATAATACCTGACAAAAATAATAATTCTGGGACAGTCTTGAAACTCTCCACTCTTGCAATCTAAGGTAGGTAAGAACATTTTCAGCGATTTATAAGAATTATTTTACTGTACCTATGTACCTATATTGCGTATAGTTATATAATATAAGTATATTTAAAAAAATCCGCTCCTTCCCCGGAACACCGCGAATAGTAAATTTGGCTACCATGCCCCGTACACATATTACAGAAATTGGCTTTAACCATAGAGGTATATAAATAGAGTCAACGTTCCTAGCAAAATCACTCTAAAAAGTTGTTCCCGTGCGTGAAATACGGAAGGGGGGTGAAGGGGCTGTCAATGTATCCCGAAATCTCCCGTCCGTGAACGAACGGAACGCACCGCCGCGGCCTGGAGTTTTTTTTAGCAATAAAAATACCAATTTACAGTATATTGATTATGGTAAAAACGATGAAAGGTAACACCAATGCTTTTTCTATTTTTTCCAGAACGACTTGTGCAGTCATGTACGCATTTTGCAGTAATCTTTGGAAAACCATACACGGCGAGTGCTTGTAATCGACTGAAGCCCGTGTTATCTCAATGTAGCCAATTGGCCTCATTTATGTTGCCCATATTTGGAACGCTGACATTTACTCCATTTATATACCTCAATGGCTTTAACACACCAAGTTGACTACTTCTTGACAATATGGGACAATTGTGACGACCGCCCATCAGATTCAAGTCAACTGCTATAACAGTTTTTTAACTGTTCTCTGAGTTCATTTTGCATTTTTTAATCACCTTCTATTTCTTATTCAGGTTTCTTTTTTTTAAAGAAAGACAAATATTCCCTGGTTACGAATAACCTCACAATATTTGAAAATCTCCTACTTTCGTTGTCTTGTGTTATTTACTTATTATGCTTTGAAACATAGCTAAACTAAGCGGACTAGTTCAAATTACATCGATGTGGACAGGGTATTATTGCACACGAAATTTTGTATCTCGATAATATATGAACATAACTATCAGTAAAAGGAAGGCAATACTGTTGTATACATAGGAAGCCCTATCTATATAGGGTAAAAACATCTATATTCAACTCGTCTTCTAAAAACAGAATTTCGCTTATGCTTGTAAGTTAGCTTGTACCTTATAATACGGAAATAAATTGGTTTTCTAGCTATTCTTGGTTTTCATGTCGATTCAGATATGTTTACAGTATTACCAATATTCAATTTTGAGGAACCATATTTTAGCAACGAATAACATCGCATAAATAGCTATTAGTGAAAATGATTAATTATATTTATGATTATGAACATTGTAAGTTACACCGACACAAACCAGGTATTTTCTATGAACTTATTGTTTGATCTGTAGTACTAAGAAGGCAGGGAGCGCTGATAAAATAATTTTAAAATGTCTATTATCTTACAGCTTGGCGATAATATGAAGACATTTAATAAAGCGGAACCATTTTTTTCATTACGCTGCCACCACCAAGCTATTCAACGTGTCTTTGAAATTTGTTCTACACATAAAAAAAATCGCATTGGAAATTGACATTTCGTTTAAAGAAACACCATAAAACAACACAACTCGATTATATTACGTTTAAAAAATATACATAATTTAGATCTGTGTATTATATTTTGTATTATTTTGATTTCAAATATAAAATTGGTATTTTGATACATACATTTAAGAAATACCAAAAAATCATATTTAATAACATTTGGAATGAAATAAAATATTCAAATGAATGTTTCTTTATTTGGAGATAGTTAATTTCGCTGTCAAATCAATTATGGCACCCTAATGACAAGTAAGAATTCACAACTTCATAACTTTATTCCAAAAAAAATCCCGAGCAAGGCCGGGTACACATCAGCTGGTATTATAATAAAAACGTTGAAATATTAAATTGTCATTGAACATGGTGTAGAATCATCTCCTTTCGGAAAGTACCAGTTTCATAAGACCGTTTGGTTAAAGTAAAAAATTTGGACCATTGTGCTTTTTTAAATTTACTATATTTTCCTCGGAGCCATCTTGGTGTTGTCATTTAAAACCTTTTAAACGGTCGTAACGCCCTCAATTTTGTCTACTTTCAAATGTCAGACTGTAAAATACTTCAGCAAGTACTTACCTGCCCAGCAGTGGCGTGCATTGGTCTATAACCAAAGGTAGACTGTGTGTAGGTAGTTCGAGTATGGATTGTCCATTGAATATTGGAAAATGGCAATTTTATGATCGTACGCTGATTGTTGTGGCCATCTGAAGTAATGGGCGATCCAAAACCATGAGAAAAATGCATTTTGATCAGAAATTGGCAGTATTTTTATGGTTCATTTTCATTATGGTAGACAGTTAGGCATAGCTTTTCTGCCTTTATGGACTTTACTCCCCTGCTGCCCAGTGCCTTATCATACACGATATGGTTATAAACATTTAGAATGGGATATTAGTACAGATTGACATACCTACCTACTTATCTCCGCAGGCGGTCAAAAGAGGAAGTATCGAAAGAACGAACTATTTTTTATACCCATGGTTTTGTTGTGTCCACAATATCCGAATTAGCGATGCCATCGACTACATAGGTAAGAATGTCGATCTATACCATGTTAAATGGAACCATACATTATTATTCAAGTAGTTTCCGTAGCGCCGGTCCAGTGTACATTTTGTATATACTTACATACAAAAAAATTATTGCGTTCTTTCGATAAGTTGTTCTATAGACCTTCCACACGAGCGGGCGGCCCAATATAAAAAAGCTATGGCGTCGAAAGTAAAGTCAAGCCTACCAACTTTAGGAAACGACGACCGGATGGTCGAACCGTTCGACGCCATGACTTTTTTAGCATTGGGCCGCCCGCTCGTGTGGAAGCTATTTTACACGGTACTTTTTTTCATCCAGATTCCATATGGGTTTTCTTTTTCTATGGAAAATTCTATATCGAAAATGGACGAAAAAAGTATCGCGTATCTTTAGTTCCTCCTTTGGTCGCCAGCAAAGTAGTTTCAATCCGTGGTTCCTTATTTGATTCCCGAATACGTATGATATATTACAGAATTTTAGATTTAATAGAAAAACAATTATCTCGAGGTTTGACATTATTCATATAATTTGTTTCCGCTTTATGAAAAACGAATTGTCAATAGTGTATCAATAGAACTAGAGGATTTCGGGGCAGTTTAGTAATCAAACCAAAAATATTTACGTAGGTATATTAGTAAAAAAAACTTTCTTGTTTTGTGATTTGTCCCGATCATTTACACAGTATTTAACTTAATTTATTCATATAAATAAGGATCTGTCTGGTTTTAGTGTGAGGTAGATATAAGCACATATTATTCATCAGGTGATTTTTCACAAAAACGGCGCTATACAAGTCATCCAACTATTATTATTATTATTATCATAAATAGGTATGTTAATAGTAGGATGAATGAGAATAGAAAAATATTTTAATGGTTTTTCAGAAAAAAGGTTTTGAATTTTGAAAGAAGGGGGTTAACTTATTCACGTGGGAGATAACTCTATTTTATGTGAAAGGTTTAGACATTCCAAAACAAAAAATATTAAGTTTAGAAAGAAGAAAAAAAAATATTGACAATATTAAAACATCAAAATAACAATGCTATTAATTTACTCCCGAAAATGGAAAAAACATCTGCACGCCCCTGGTTAGCGAAAACCTAGGCAATAAGTTGATAGCGTGAGTAGGTATGTAATTTAATTAGGCAGAAATACTTTCAATGAATTATTTTGCCATTTATATGTGTTTTCGTCTATTATAATGAAATGCCAAAAGCAGGCACGTAATGAAATGAGTAAAAACAACCATCTTACCTTTTACTTTGAAACTCTGTTATCCTGAAGAATAATTTACATCCTGTCTTTCACTAAACTAAAAACAGAAAGCGAAGAAATTTCGTTGCACGTTCAAGTCGATTTTTGTTCGTAAGTAGGTACCAAAAATATTTTCTATCGGATTTGTTTACGTTCTTATTTTTATGTTGCCGATGTGTATTGATATTCCGGCGCGCATATTCAGTGGGAACAGAACAGAGCCACACGAACCAACATCACTATGTTCGAAATTCAACTGATGAAACTTTACTTTGACGCGTGTTGGTTGGTGTTGGTAACTTAGAGTAATAGTTACTCTAAGGTTGGTAACAACAAACCAGAGATACACAACCCTCGAGCCTATTTCGAAAGAAAATAAATAAAAATCAAGAGCATTCATTTCTTGACTTGATCTTGGACCTAGATTTTTTTTCGCGGCGCCTTCTCTGTTCATCCTATAATTGATATTTTTAGTGGGTTCTGTTTTATTGGAATTTACGATCAAATATTGTATCTGAAAATATAGAAGTAACGGGAGTGAGTGTTAATATTTTTCATTTAGCAGCAATACTTAGTTCGAATTTCCGGGTGTATAAAAATATTTGACGGTTTCCGTTCCGTTTTGCAAAAAATGCGAAAGGGTACCGCGAAAAACTTATATCACTTTAATATTTTTATTTTGCCTCCCAAAAAGCATTTTTATGTTCTTCTTCGAGATTCATCAAACATTCTTCATTTAATCGACAGCAATTATTGGTAGTATGCCCCCGAAAACGAAAAATTTGTCGCCTTCGGTGCTTTTTTTGTGCGTTCTATGATTGCTCTATTCTTTGGTTACCGTTTTACTAATTACAAAAAGGTTACCCAACCAAATTTTATATAAAAACCCCCAACTTAAGATTTTTTAAAATAAATTTTGGTACGATATATATACTATACTAGCGACTCTACCAACTGCAAAGTTAGCCATATCAAGATGTAAGTACCCTAGCCCCTGCTGCCCGCGAACGCATTAAAAATTGATAAATTAGCCCTCGGGTTTAAAAGGTTATGGATAACTGAAAACTAATATCAGTGTTGCCATATTACAAATATGAAAAACTCTGGGGTTAAACATTGAAAAAAAACCCCTGTTTTGAAGATTATATAATAAAAACCATTTTTTTATGTAAGTTTTTTTTATTTATTGAGAATATAAGGAAATAACAGTAGGTACTCAAACAAATTATCTATAATACTTTATAAACAATAATTTTTCTTTGCGTGAAAGAAAAAATACTGTTTTTGTAAAAAAAAATTAAATCAACAGAGCATCAAAAAAAACATAAAAACGTATTTTCAGTATTTTGACGTAATGATCCATGAGATAAGGGAGAAGAAATTCTCCCATAACGTAATTTATTTTTGACGTGAAACGTCTTTCATTTCGGTTAGTAGGAGATCGCTTTGCTAAACCTGCATGTAACACTAATATCGCTTACATCTTTGCAACCGTACTACCTATGCGTCTTACTTTGGTATCGTTGTGTAGAGGAAAAAAAACATTACGTGATCACACGCGTGTGTTGGATGTTCAGATAGTGCCGTTGTTGCCCACGCATAACGCAATAGGAGCTAAATATTGTATCACGCGTGGAGTTCACAGAGGCGTAGCTCGGCAGTACCTTATTGGATTCGAGAGGGAGTGGTCACATTTGAGAGAGCTCGTTCTGTCATAGTAGTTATAATCCATCGAAACCAAACCTGTGCTCATCAGGAGTTATGAGGGTTATAAGTGCGTAGTTTGTGGGAAAAAATTGACGGTTACTCGTCTATGGCTCCACCGCGTTATACATGTTGGGTACAGAAATTGGGGTGAAGAGACTCGTGTAGCAAAACAGAGGAATGCCAATCCTCGCCCATCCCTTTGACCACGGCGGGATGTGTCCGTCTCCACGAGCACAAGCGCAGGATATTGAGGAATTCGAGCTAAGAGTATGGATACCAATGAAGAAATAATGAATACTAATAGAGACCATTTTGTCATCAAACTGAAGGAAGGTCCGGACATCTGATGAGGTCGAAAGATTGAATTTATCATTAGGTTTTCATTATGTACAATATATAAAAAAAATCATAGCTATACAATTTGGTGCAAGGTAAGATGTTTAAAATTTCTGGACTATTGTTACTATTACTATGGACTACATTACGAGTTGCGCAAAACGATTGTTTACATTTTTTTTTACATAATACATCACATTAAACTTCTTGGCATTTTGTAAGAAAATATATCTAAATACTTCTACAACCCGTACTAATAATATTAGTCCATCATAGGACTTGTAATTACAAAAGACGGTAAAATTTGAACTCGGAATCATTTGAATGATAGATCAAATGTAAATATTACCAAAATCCAAGAATATGACCCAACTTATATGACTACTATAACTTATAATACTTTTTGCATTGTATTTTTTCTTTTGTAAAATGTAAATAAAAAATAAAATAATTTTAATTTGTTAAGGCATTGTAACACATTTAAATAACATTTCGTATGTAAATTTGTTGTGTTGTAAGTTTTTTGGGTAACGTTGGCTATAATAAATTATACATCCTGTTATGCGACAGAAACAAAATTCATCATGACGGCTGTGTAACCCGAAATTATTAACTACATGAAACATACATATGTTAGAGGTATGTATTATTTGTACTTTATTGCATCGCCTTCCAAATTATTTTACACGTGACGGTGGCATTATGGTTTATTGTTAATAAATTTTATATTATATTTATTCGTATCTTGTATTTTTGAAATTCATAGTACTTACTTTGTTACGCATTAGAACTGACTGCTAACAAAACCATTTATTAGCCTAAAAAAATGTGTGTCACAGACGAAATAAATGTTGTACCGATAACCATAGATAAATTTCAAAATAAAACATGATAGGTTAAAAATACATAATGTCATGTATTGTTATGTTTTAGTAAAGTGTCTTTATATGTTTCTCTCTAATTTTTACCTATATTAAAATAAAATTTATTTTAAAGTTTTTACTAATTCAATTTCTTTCCATTCCGGCGTTGTAGAATCAAGCAAAAACATGAATAGTGAAATTCGATCGAATAACCGGGCTGGAGGTGAAAACAAACCTATACAGAGTCCAATAGTTTCTTCTTCCGAACCGCTCTCCATTTACCCATTATATTCGCAAACCTTCCACGCAATCCAAACCTATCGAAATCCCTATTCCAACCTATGTATGACCATCCATAAAACTTCCCCTTCAAAATGGAATATAATTTATTTTTTCGTGCTGTTTCGCATTTTAATTTTTTTTTATGCAATTACAGCCAGGAGCACCGTCATTCCTGCCAAAAACGATACATCCGAATTATCGACTACGCGAGCCTTGATTTCAGTTGCCACAATTTTTATATTTTCACTGTTGACACTGGGATACATTTATAGTAAATTTCCCGAACTAGAACCGTAAGTTCAACCTCGCCTTTATTTATTGTGTTCCCTTTTTACTACATTAAAAAAAATTATTGATCAATTTTCTGTATCCATTATAATTTTCCCTTATTTGTTGCGTTGTTTTTTTATTTATTCTTGTCTCTTCAGATATATTTTATTCTATTGAGTCTGTGACAAACATTTCTCTGTTGTAGCTATTTTTAGTGTGATTTAACAATTGAACTGTCAGCTTTGCCGCAATTACAATTACCCCCGTTTTGTATATTTACAGAGATGAAAAACAACACATAAAATTACCTTTAGATATTGAGGATGCCAAACAATTGGGTCTTGTACTGGACAGATACAAGGAAAAATACTTTTATGAAGTCTTAGCTGGTGTATTTACTGTATACATATTGTATCCTTTTTATCGATGATCATATTAGAATGCAATTGTCTAAACTGAAATTGGATTTGTGAAAAAATAATCCTTATGAACGGTACTGTATAGCCTGGGTGACTGCACAAATCGTTGTATTACGCCTGCATTAATTTAATACAGGGATGAAGTAGGTCACTTGACTGTCATTAATCTATGTTTCGGTTTTGTTTTGTATTTTAAATATGTATTTTTTTAGTTTTGAAGAGATTTTATCTTAATTTGGGTGTCTTTAAACTCTATCATTGTTGTTCAATATATAAAAAAAAACTATTATTAATGAAAGAAATTAGAGTATTGACCAGCAAACCAATTATCAATACGGATATTATGATAATGTTAATGGTCAATACTATTATTATTCTTTGTTAAAGTTTCTAAAAATGTACATAATGTATTGTTATGGTTTACTATGAATAGAATATAAAATGATGTACGGTAAAGCTCATCCTTGTTTTGACATTTGACATTCTAACCTCAAAACTGATCAAAAACGACTGGCAATAGATTTGGAGCATTTTGGCGGGCTTTGAAAAATTGAAACTTTGAAAATTATTTTAACTATGAAAATTAACTTTAGAAAAAAAGCTAAATATATTGATATTTAAGTTTAAACGTCAATATTGATAAAAAATATTGGATTGGAGTTCCCTATTAATAGGGCTACTTGCTTAGGATTTTTGAATGTTTCCTTGACTATTGAACAGTTTACAATCCTTCGCCATCCCCGGCTCCTTGTTCCTCAGCATCCTAGCCGGCTTCCTCTTCCCCTTTTCCCTGGCCCTGACCATGGTGTGCTTCTGCTCCGCGGCCGGAGCCTCTCTCTGCTTCCTGCTCTCCCATCTCCTCGGCAAGAGGCTCATCAAGAAGTACTTCCCCAAGAAGGCACAGGAATGGGCAATTACGGTGGAGAAGAACAAAGGAAACCTTCTTTATTATATGATCTTTCTTCGAGTCACCCCGTTTCTTCCCAACTGGTTTATTAATTTGACTGCCCCCATTATTGGAGTGCCTTTGGTGCCATTTGCCTTGGGAACATTTATTGGTTAGTAATATTATAATCGTTTGTCTGTTTTAATAATTTTATTTTATTTTTTTAACTTTCCTCCTTTTTTAGATAAAAAAAGATTCCTACATATTGTTTTTACTAAATGATTTTGATTCTATGAATATGCAGTTTTTCATAAGGAAAGATTTTTCATAGATGATCCAAAATGTTTGTTTTCGCATTGTACGGCAAGTGGTAAATCTAGGCCAACATGTAATGTTTAAAAAATGTTAATGGACAACATAGTTAAAACAAAAACTCCCTAAATTATGTTTTATTTTTCAATCCCATATACAAAATTATATAGTTCCATGCTTTTCATTCTGAAAGTAGTTAAATTGTACATGGTGTATTTGATCTGAATGTTTTGTTTCCAGGGGTGGCGCCTCCAACATTCGTGGCCGTACAGGCTGGTCAGACATTACACACCCTGACATCTTCGTCTGACGCATGGTCGTGGATGTCTGTAGCACTATTGTCAGTATTTGCCTGTATATCGCTAATTCCAGTTCTACTGAAGAACAAATTACGGGAAAAGTTTGAATAAATAGTCAATTTTTTGTATAATATCTAAATTTTGTGTATCTATTTGCACATTTTAATGTTTTCTTTAAAGGAAAATGGTTTCCTTTCTCATATATTTATTTTTATAAATAATTTTTTTTTTGTTCGCGGGTTATAATATTGGTAGGTACTTATTAGTTTCAAGTTTACCAAGCTGAACCATATTCAAGTAAAATTTTAACTGGATTTACCAAAATATGTTATTAAAATATTGTATACTAGGCAAATCATTTTTAAAAGATTCTTGCTTGTATAGTGGTGCACTCCGATAGTGGTTTAAATTGGTTCGAAATAGTTTGGAACACCTTTCCGTGTTCCCCTTACCCCGCAGAAGTCCCACAATACAGTACACCACCACACTAACAAGAATCTCTTTAAATTGATACTGTACATGTGAAACTAATAAGAACCATAAATAGTATAGTTTATTTCTTTGAATTCAGTATCTATCCATAATTATTTATTAATAATATGCATATAATTGAAAAGTATTATGTATGTATTATTAAATTAAATCCCATGAAATGAATTATTTTTTTATACATCAAATGCAAAAAAAAAAACATAGGTACTATAATTTATTAACCACATGTTAAAAAAAATATCTAAAAAATGATATCCGATTTGCAGACAAATAACTAACAAAGGTTAGTTCATTTGAATAATTTTGATAAATATGTGCAATGTCTGTATGTATTTAGTAAAAAATAATATAATATCAAATATGTAGTCGATGGCCGCTACTTGGAAGTATTATTATTATTTTTGGAATCCCAAATTTCGTAAGAGAATAAAGATTAGTTAAAAAATTGCCATTGCTTTCCGCATTTAGTATTGTTTTATTAGTAATGTTAAGGGCTATCGAAACATGATTATAATGCTATACTCTCACAGATGGCGTTAATTAAAATATTTTGGAAAAAAAACACTTTTAGCATGTAATGCTTTTAAATGTTGAGATGAATTGTTTGTTGGCGGGTGTACATACGGAATATGAAATGGAAGGAATAACTTATAAAAAATTTATAAAAATACTATATGTTTTAGTGTTACAATTTTTTTTTTTTTTTTTATAAGTTTCTTGAAGGAATTCTGCCTTAAACCTACAATAATAATTTAAAAAAAAAAAAAAAAAAACACTGGATACGTTACATAGGGAGATCTGAAATAGAAAATATTTTAACACCAAATACAGACTAACACCGAAAACACGCAACTGCACTTAAAACACCTCACCTTACAATAATATTTTTTTCAGCAATCACATTGATTATATATAATTTAATTTGATATTTTGTAAATGATATCCTCAACACGGGAAATCCCAGTGAGGATATCATTATTTGTTATAAAAACATAAGATAATAAAACATTATTATTATATAATATTAATGACAAATTTGTTTGGGATCGTGAGCCCATTCAGTGAAACACCTGTAGATCGTAGTATTCAGTTGTGTGGATTTTAAACACGGGATTTTAACGGCACGCTGTTTTTTATAATGTGCTTATATTATAATGTAAGTTAGTCTTATGTTATCATATTTTTTAATGGGAGTTCACTGCACAATCGCTCTTTCGAGAAAACTGCCACTCCTTAAAATATTATGTGCTAAAAGTGTTTTTTTTTTTTTAAATATTTAAATTAACTCCATCTGTGAGCGCGTAGCATTATAATCATGTTTTGAATGCCCTTAAGAGGAACGGTTGCGCTGCCTGTTTCATACATAACTTAATTTTGGTTTTGCGGCCAAAATACCCATCCAAAACGAATGATACATTTTAAAATTAAAGGTTTAGTAAATATCTAGTACGGATGGGAAGTATTTTATTTATTTTTGTTTTAAATTATGAAGTAGTCGTATATGAAATGGAAAAAAAACTATTTTCATAATTTTAGAGGCAGATTAGAAAATTATTTGCGGGTTTATCGTATGTTTTTAAAAAATTATCATATTTGCCATGTAAATATGATTACGTAAATAAAAGTGTAAAAACAAAACATTTAAAAAAAAAGGTTTTTCCGGGTTGATATTTTAAATTATGTATGGCAAATTTGTGTTTCAACATAAATTGGTCGTTTTTAATTTAATTTAAAGTACGCCATATAAATTTTATATTTCATTATATTTTCAAAAGCAGATGGGGTAAAACTTTTTTTTTTTAAAAACCGTTAGCCCACAAATAATTGTTAGAGATGCCTCTAAAATCGCGAAAAATCAATTCCTTTAATGGCCTATAATTACATAATGTAAAAAAAATAAAAATACATGGGTACTAGATATTTACTAAATCTTTACTTAAAAAAATATATCTGTAGGTTTAGGTGAGTATTTTGACCTCAAATCCAAAATTAAGTTTTGTACGAAACAGGCCGCGCAGCCGTTCCTATTAATACATTTTGCCTGTCCAATACATATTATTTGATTTCACAACTGTATTCACACAAAAACTAGACAATATTTTCTGAAATTTGTGTTTCATGGATTTTTGTGTAAAACTTTATTATGTATTCTGTTTCTCTCATTGGGAACATATTCTTGTTAATTTTTGTTGATGTGCATTTTGCATTATTTAAGTGTTGCTATATAAATTAATTATTATTTAATATATAAATTTATGAATGGATAGTTAATTTACTGGGGCAATGAAATAAGATGAAATTTTGTCAAAAGAACTTTACAGATTGACACAGTAAACTTTGTGGATACAAAAATCTACCAATTTCAAAAATAGTTAGTTAGTTTCTCCTTTGGCCGCCTGCAAAGTTAACCATGTCAAGATTTTTAACATAATAACTAATAAGAATTTAACCAAATTTTATTGAAAAAATCTGTATAGTGGAGATTATTTGAAACGAAAAAATGTGCTAAAAAACCCACACAACAGATTGTGCCAATAGAACGATAGATTATAAGGATTAAGTTAGTTTTTCTAATGCATCAGTAAAATAAAACAGCACAACATACCTACCTTAATAAAATACTCGTACCATTCCAACTCTTCTAAAATAATTTTTTACAGATTTATTATTAGTTATGTTTGGATGACTTGTACAGTGCCAGTACAGTGTTTTTGTGAAAAATCACCTTAAGGGCGCTTGTAAAAATGTTTGCTTTTATTTGTAAGCCTGTGGACTAACCACAGTGTGATAATGAGTTTAAATGCGGAAAATAAAATTATTTTGCAGAACTTAATATTCCTAAGTTTTGGCTTCTACATCGGCCTAAAAATGTATTTTCCTCGGCCTCGTTCAAAAGGGAGTTAAATATGGGAGTCGTCGCTCAGCCTTTGCCACAAAGGCTAGGCACTTTTTGATAAAAGCACTCTGTCCTATTATTTTTGAGTACGCACAATGCTTACATTTTTATCATATCAGACGGAGATTTCGAGTGCCAAGATGATCAAATTTTACTGTTAGAATGATCTAATAATACCTGTTTAAAATGTCGACTGTTGATCAACAATGGCATTTGAATTCTGACAGTCATTTCCTCACAACCCCTTTGCTAACTTCAGTTTCTTTAATTTTTAGTAAACATTAGATTAAAAAAAACTTACATCAGATTGCATAATACGAGGATATACTTACAAATTCAGTATGGCAAAAATTGCATTGTGCTACTAGATGACTTTTTATGAATGAAGAATCAAATTTTTAAATATACCATTGTGATAATGAATATGTCAGTGTTTTGTTACTCAGTATAGAATGGAAAATATGTTTTTAAATAAAATCTCAAACATAATTTTTCTCGACAGCTTTCGGTTGATGTGATTTTCTTCCCAAACCGGTGTTGTAATGCTATAAAAATGTTTGGTTTGTTGTTGATTTTTTAGGTAAGTAGACCAATAAATTTAATGTTTTAATGTTTTTTTAAAAATTTATATTCAATATTACAAAATGAAGTATATAAAAGTATTCAACTAGAAAACAAAGTATAGCAGCTACATATATAAATTAAAATAAATTTCCCAAAACTGACTATTTTTTGGCTTTAAATATAATTTTTCACACTTATTAAGATAAAATTATTTTGATTTGGTTTTTTAGTACAAGCTGCATGCTTATGCCTTAAAATATGTTTTATTAAAAGGCCAACTTAAAGAGGTTAAGATAATCAGATCTTTTTGGTTTTCCAACTTCAGGGCTTGATTTTCTTTAGCAATAGGAGCCCATGTAAGAAATTGAGGATATGTTTGAATTAGTTGGATGACTAACTGGTCTCCAGTACCACCAGTTATACCACACTGTAAAAAAAAAAAATTATTAACCTTACATAAACAGAACACCACATACTATTAATAGAAACTTTCTATCACAATCAATTGAGGAGCTGGATGCAATAAATCCTTAAATGTGCACAAGCTGTTTTTATTATTTATTGCTGTATAAATATTACTTTTGTAGGTTTTACACTGATGGAGCTACACGCAAAAGTTTGAACCTTAGTTATAAGTGATTCTTGTATTTCAAAAAACTTTTGATGCATTTTACTCTACACTACAATTTCCATCATAAGCAGTTATTGCATCCAGTTCCATATTGCATCAGCTACATATTCTTACAATGGAAGTAAATTTAAAAAACATTTATATTTAATGTGATATATGCAAGAGAGAGGAGTGACAGTGGGGCGCTTGAACAGACAGTAGATAGAAGATGACTGTGTGTTGTATGTTTTTTTTTAAAAGTCAAGTAATTGGAATAAAAAAGTGAATTTACCCAAGTATTTGAGAGTTTTATTGATAAAAAACCAAGTGATTAATTGTAAGTACACTATATTTAGTATGTATTCGTTAAGAAGGTGTTTGGCTCATATCTGCTATTAAAATACTATTAAAAGTAAATTTGTAGATGAAACAGATTATGAAATATTTGTAATGGATAAACTTACATAGATACGGTGGTGTCAGCAATATCGAAATGGGATTACACTGTCCCTGACACTCCGCAGCTGGTTGTAGCTCGATTAGCCTTTCCCCTTGACCTTGTATCACAAACACAAAGGTGCATTCGGGGTCCGTTAGGCTGTATGAAGCGGATCCTGGCTCATCTATTGTGACAAATCTTTCAGTGGATAGACCCAGCCTCGGCACTGCTTCGGGTCTTGGGAATAGGGCGCGTATTAACTGTGCTGGAAACATCCTATTGAGACGCCTGAAAAACATATATTTAAACATTGATCATTTATACTTTTACCGTTTACCATATGTCCCGGTTTGACTGAGATTGTCCCAGTGGTGTGTGAGTGGTGCGGTGTAGCCATCTCGCCAAGCGAGAAAATAGCGATGAGAACATTATAATGTGCATTCAGAACACGGGAATTGTTTCTCTTCAGAAGCTTGCTGGAATGTAATTATTTAAAGTTAAGGTAATTTTTGAGAACATTAAGAAGTGCATTCGGAACATAGGAATGGTCTCTTTATTGAGCTCCCAAGAATGTGACTGTTTTGGAATAATTTGTAAGAACATGGGAATGGTATCTTACCAGAACTCTCCCGACGACCTTAATCAACATTTTAATTTTAAAATGGATAAATTTCATTCACAACCCCCCCCCACGATCTGGTCACCCTAGCACCCATTCCTGCCTCAGTTTAGAGCTTCATAATTATGGTAAGTCTATTTATACTCATGTTCTTCTGTTATACTGTTTGTTCCAATATGACGCATCTATATGTCCAATTTATATTGCGATCCCTTTCTTAATCTTTTTCATTACCCTAATATCAGCCTTGCATTATTTTGGGATCTTGTCATATGTAATACAGTACACGCGTTTTTATCATACATATGCCTCTGGGGAATTCATTTCTACTTTCTTTAGTCTGCCAGTTCTGTGCCTCACTGGACAGTAACAAAGGGAGTATTTTTTATAAGGGACTGAATATTATGGGTAATTAATCTTTTATAGTGGTATTATAAATTTTTTTGCAGCAATGGAAACTTACTAGTGAAAACATTTCAATTATACTGCCTATTTATGACAATTTAAAGGGGAGAGGGACGTCGGAGAGGGATTATTTTTAGAAATAATGATAATATTATTAAGCAATATGATAAATATAATGTTTTTAAAGAGAAAAATATTTACATATTACGTATTTTTTAAATTTACACAGGCTTAGCATTTATCAAAATCAAATCAGAAATATGACTTTCTGACCGTCCTACGTATGTTTTACAAAATGTTAATATCATTATTATTATTAACAAAACATATGTAGGGCGGTCAGAAGAAGTAATATTTCTAATTTGATTTTGATAAATACTAAGCCTATGCAAATTTAAAAAAAAAAAGTGATATGTAAATATTTTTCTCTTTAAAATATGATGTTTATTGTATTGCATAATAATATCATCATTATTTCGAATTGATAAATAATCTCTCTCCGATGTACCTTTCCCTCTTAAGAAATAACATTATTAACTTGTGACAAATAAACTGATCTTTACTTGTATAATGAATGGCATAATATCTGGTATCTAAAAATTGAAGTAGGTAGGGGATTTTTAGAAGGCTACCTGTATAATATTATGATAATTTGCAAAATTACTGCCTCAACACAGGTTAGCCTAGTGAGGCGGGTTATGTGAAACTTCAACTATAACTGTTATTATATTATTTTCTATTTACTTTATAAACCTCTGTACATTTAGATTATTATATTATAGATGTCTTTTAGTTATAGTTAAATTTAATTACAATAAAGATATTATTATTATTTTTATAAATTATGAAATCAAAAAGGCATAATTATACCTACCGGCACCGTGCAGTGCAGACACGTACAGTGGCAGGCACAGCACAGAATGGAGTATTCACATTACACTGTGTGTGAATGTGTTCATAGATAATGTAAGTAACTAATTTTACCGTGTCTGCCACTTAATGTGCGCTATGTTGGTGTGTGAATCGAACTTACAAAAACTACAATCGAACTTGGTTAAAACGACCACGGCAATGGTGAGTTCACGGCTATAATGAGCAATTACCCAATGATATTTTGGCTCAGGCTTATTTTCATACAATCGTTAGCTATTATAACGAGGATGTTTCATTGATTATACCGTACAGATAATTTTGTCAACGCAATTTGTAAATATCTGAAAAAAAAAAAAAAACAATTCCCGAAGTAAGTAATAACAAAGGTAGCGGCATAGTATGCCGGTGAGCGGGAATTGCCTTAAATCTCATTAGGGGCAGACCAATAGTTTTATGGCACTACCTGTGTAAGATTGTCGGCAATGTGAAACATTTCTATCCATCCGGCACTGCGCCTGCGCATCTGCGAAAATTAGGCTTTGCAATCTTGATCCTTTTTTAAATCTTTTGTACCCGTCATCAGTTACGTTAAAATATAATTGTATGGGAACCTACATCCCTACACAGGGTATTTCTTTGAATTTTGTTCTATTTGGGACATGCGGTATGGTTTAACAAAAACTCGATAAAAAATATTCTCAACCAGGATTTTCAAGAATTACCACAAACATTGTGATTTTCCTCTGTAGTCAAGTGGGCCGTATGAAATTGACATGCGGGGTGCATGAATTGGGCTGTAAAGTAAAATTTTACAACCGAAACAAATAACAACAGCGCAAGCAAGTGATTTATGTCAAGTGAGGGTTTAGAACCTAAACAATACGTGCAAGCAGTGAAGTGCAGTCCATAAGGGCTGAAAAGCTGTGCCTACCCTAAGAAAACCGGACCATAAGAAGATTATAATTAAAACAGTTATCTTAATGCAAATAGCTAGCCATTTAGTACCTACCTACAGTCATTTATAGAAAAATTAGATACTTTTCATAGTACGTGACATTGTAAATATGATATAAATATTTCTAAATGTTAATAATTATCAACGAAAATTTCAGTTAAACACTGAGAATTTTTTTTTAGCTTTTTTCGATCATTTTTAAAATCTGTTCTCCAGTCCTCAATTCGAAAGAAAAAAATAAATACCAACTCTTCTTTAGCCACTAATCTCCTAATAAATGTAATACTAATAACAAATTAGAGTAAAATAGTAACTGTAATATCATGCGATTTTGACGGTCTTTGTGGTTGAGTGGCTACGATCCTTGGCTACGAATCCGGAGGTCGCGGGTTCAAATCCCGACGTACACAAGAAAATTTCATTTGATTAAATTGTGTTATTTCACAATTTATTCATTTAAAATAATATGTAATATATTTGCAGCACGTTTCAGAGTGGTAGATACTGTCAGTATCGCCCTGGTAAAAGATCTTGCTTCGCCGTGCTTGAAATGGCTTTAGCCGTGTTTGGTGACCAAATCTGAATAGTCAGGTACTTCCCCACCTTCCTTCTTCTCCTCATTAAAACCTTCAGCCTCACAACAAACCCGAATTCGGGATGCAATAATCTTATTGACTCAGGCGGTTGCGAGCAGTTTGGACTCTTGTGTGGTATCACATTAAAAAAAACGTGCCGTGTTTTCTAATATTGTGTCTTGCGCATGCAAAATCATATCTTCCCAAGCGAAAACTTTATAATATTAACGTGTTAATCTGGAGTGACCTGCCAGGTAAGCATGCTTCTGTATCTATTTGTACAGAATAAGATAAACCTTAGCGAGTAGTATTTTTACAGCGGCCTTGAGGTGATTTTTCATAAAAATGGCGCTATACAAATCATCTAATTATTATTATTATTAAATAGGTAAGGAACTTCTATGCCCATTTATTCAGCATTCATCGGCCACAACAATCAGCGGTAAAAGATAATATAATGGTCAGTTTCAATTCAACATAAAATAAATTCTTACCCGAGCTTGAAAAACTATACACAGCCTACCTTTGGCCATAGATTAATAAAAGTCACTGTGTGCAAGCTAGTGATAGGACAGATAATGGACCAGGTGATGAGATTTATAATGAGCGGAGTGTTTTGAGAAGGAAATTGAGAAGCATGAAAGCAAAATCTTTAAAACAATCATTGATTATAAATTTTATTAATGAAAGTGTATATTTTTATATAATAAGTAATACTCATAAATATATTATACATCGGTGAAGATATTGATGGAAGAGGTAGGTAGGTATGTACAGCGGTGACTCCGAGGTAGAGCGAGAGGAGCGGCCGCTCTAGGCGCCAGGTGGCAAGGGGCGCCGAAATGCCAAATGCGAGCTAAAAATAAAATTCTGATGGCGGCTTTGCCAGTGCGAAAGCAAGAAAGGTAAACATTGAAAAAATTCATTTAAATCAGATCGCTATAGCGAATGTAATATCATGTTTTTAAAAATTATGTTATTACAATACCTACATAGGTAACAGATTTTATTGTTTAGTAACCAAAATTAACACCAAATACAAATTTTTTTATATAGCGGTAGGAACTTTGTTTATGTTAATGAAGCAGTAATGTAATGATTACAGCTACTTAATTAAATTTAAATTCAATAAGTGTTGATTTTTCCAATAAAAGTAGATTTTTGAAACAGTTTGTAATTATTATTCATTTAACACAAACTGAAATACAATTTATGTGATGTGAAAGCGTCGACCAAAGGGCACCGAAAGACAATCTCGCTCTACCCTGATCAAGGGCTAGGGCCGGTGCTGGATAGGTAGGTACATATTATTTAAAAAAAAAAACTATTTCTGATGTAACGGGAAACGGCTATAAGGAGTAGATATAGTGAGTCCCCTCGTGCTCGTTATAACCAAGTTTGACTGTATAAATAAGGTTTGTAGTATACTCACCACGTAAAGCTGTTCCCAGCTTTGTTACGTGTTCCATTTAAATTATAATCAGCGAAAAATTTGGACACAAGCATTGTGTTTTTGTTGTTCACAGTAATTTTAGAAGCGTCCTTATCAAAAACATTTTTATTTTGTTTATAAGCTGTCTGAAGATCCTCAAAGGTGACCTCCTTTTGGCCAGTCTGCAAAACACAGAGTAACAGTTATTATACTGTGTATAAGTTAGGTCTGAAGATCCTCAAAGCTGACCTCCTTTTGGTCAGTGTGCAAAATATAAAGTAACAGTAAAGATACTATAGTGTATATTAATCAGTTTTAAAGCTGTGGTTCTCATAAATTCGTAGCATCAAAGTTAAACACTCATTTCTACCTTATACACGAATGGAGGTGATGAGTTTGGCTCAAATTCAATGCTTGTCAATTCTGCAACATATCTTATTGAGTTACAAGGCCAGCAATCCATATCGGTGATACGGAAATATGGGTTTTGAATAAGACATGTCTCATCGTACAATTCTGTAAGAAATATAATAGAAATCAGTTTTGTTATTGTACGAGATTCTAACTTAATGTACTTGCAGAAAGAATTATTAAAAGTTTTACCTGTTAGTGATGGAAAATACGAAATTATAGGAATTGAAATAATTCTCAATATTCTTAATCCGGGATAGATTAATTCTTGAATTTTACAGAATATAAAACTGAAGGGTTTCCCATTGAGAAAATAATTCACAGCATATAATGAAACTCCTATGATAATTAAACGCCAGATAAACCAAAATATAACATTTTTATTTCTTTCGGTTTTTACGTGTCTCTCATTATTTTCAACACTGCTAAGACAATCGTTAAACAAGCTATTGAATTCATCGTCGCTTACACCGACACTGTCGGTTAAAGCTCGAATACTTTTTATAGATCTTTTATATTCACGAATTAACCGTTTTTTCGTCATATTACGTCTGCGCACAGGATCATTACGCAACAAATTTTATTCACGAAATATTACAAAAAATCGTTATTGTGTAGATAAAGTAATATCAATATCAAGGGTAGAAATTGCTAGTAAATAATATTGACATTATTGACAACTAATCTGACAGCAGTGACAGCTGTCAACCAACAGTGTTGTCATCTTTCTGCCATACATTTTGTGCCAAAAAGTCATGGCCTTCGCGACGGTTCCTAATAATTTTAGTTTTTGTGTTTTAAAGTAAGAACTCTTGATTACCCGATTAAAAATGCTTCCAGCATTCGTGACGTGCGACCATTTTATTCGCAAATTAATGAAAAGATTTAAAATACAAAAAACATATCAATTTTTTATTTTTATCAAAACTTACAATTATTATTTAGGTATATTGTAACACAAACAGTTAAATAATAAGTTTGATGAAATTATGTACACATAATGATTTTTTCTAAAAATTACGCCTCCGGCCACAAATGTTGAACATTGTGATGCTTTCTTATTACAACGACAAGAGGGATTACCACCCAAATAAGGCCGGAAAGGGAGAGTAACCCAATTAAAACACCAAAACAAGGGGATAGTCCATTTTCAGTTGAAAGCAAATAGCTCATCCATGCAACTAAAACACCTATAATAAACCCTGCGAGGGTGTCCAAAGTACCCCTCAACTTTGACCATTTCCTGAGGCCAATGCAGTTTCTCATTGTCTCTTCACATGAAGCCAAAATGGCACCATAACCAACACCAGTGATAGCGGATCCAAGGGAAATGAATTCAAATAGATTCGAGTCCATTATAACTGTAATATATTAAAAAGAACAAAACGTTAAAAAATCATTTTATACCACTGATATAAACAATATAAAAGCCAATAAAAGAATAAAAAAAACTGTTGAGATGCTTTTAAGTCTATATAAAAAATATTCACGTTTAAAATGAAATAAGGACCAAAATAATTCAAAAAATAAATATTAATTACCAAAAGATCCGAAGGCTGATACAAAACATCCAAAGGCTGCAATGTATTTATATTTGGATTTGGGAATGACAGTCATCCACGGAAAAAGTACAAGAAAGGTTAGCCATGCGATTCCATGAACCGAAAGAACAAATCCCAATTCAGCAAAACTTAAAACTGGATTTACATCATTTGCCAAGAGAGCGATCAGAGAGGATAGGCAGCAAGGAATAAATATTGAGCAGACTTTTAACAGGAGGGCAGGATAAAATTGTAAAGTTTTAAGGGCGAGTTTTAATGGCTTGATGAATGTTTCTTTCGAGTAATCGAAAGCGTTTATAAGTTTTCGTTTTGTTCTGTAACAACTGTAGGAAGAAGAGCAACATTTAAAATCTGGTAAGGCATTCCTCGAATACTCCAGGTGGGAAGTATCATTCAGCCAGTCCATGGAATTGCTCGTTCTTCTTACAATGGAATATTCATTTTTACCATCCCCCATTTTATTAGGGACACTCTTTGTAATATTATTTTTGACCCCTTCACTGGGTTCGGGTATTTCAGATTTAATAATAATTTCATCCAGTTTATCACTTATTACGCTCAGTCGTTTAATGTCATCATTGACTTTTTTTTTATCCCTAACTTTCACTGTTCCGGATTTATGAGAATCACTGGATTCATTTTCTTCTCCGTCTGTATCACTGTTCTCGCTTTCTTCTAGTATTTGAGGAAGGATATCAACGCCATACAAGTTTTTTGTCTTGTTCTCGGCCGCGGCGGTTTCGTTAACATTTTCATATTCTTCTACATCAGGGTCTTCTTCAAATTCTTCTGTTTGTTCTGAAAGGTTCTCATCAGAAGGGCTTTTCCAAGATTTTTTTGTTAAATCAACCAGTTGGACATCGTTCAGCCCGCTAGCCACCGACGTGTTATCCTCAAAAAGAGAGTAAGCTCGTACGTATGACCTTTGTTGCAAAACTGCTTTCGGTTGTTGTAGGGTTGCAGTTTTGAGGAAAAGAATTACTGGAAGCAATTGTAACACACTGCAACTGAGAAGCAAGTAACCCATGGAATGTCCATAAAAATGGAATAGTACCATAGTCAGATATGGCATTGTACACTGTCCCAAGGCTTGGCCATACTGTCCCAAAAGTCGCACTCTATTGACATTAACTTGAAAGAGATCGGCGATGACGAAATCTACTTGTGATAGTACGAGACTGCTGCCAATTCCTGCAATTTTAAATATACACATTTTAAAAACGTGTTTGTTAAAAGACACAACATGCTATGTGTTAGTTGTGAGATGGAAGTGCTGACTATTTGAATATTTGATTCGGAAATCTGGAAAATTATGTAGGGTTTCTGTTAACAAATTATAACAAATCGATTCATACTACGTACCTCCAAGCAAACCAAAGCTAACAGCATGCAATGACTGTGGTCCAGCCACCGTGCTAATAGCGACTCCCAGGCAATATATGAATACTCCGCAAAATGCCAGAGTTCTGCTGGTTATACCGTTTTTCCAAGAGTCCGCAGCATCTCTGAACCAGGAATCTTAAAATATATTATAAATTATGGACAAACAGGTGTACCAGTAATGAAGAAGGTGGCATGTTATCAGTTTGATCAGGTGATTTTTAGAAATATGTTTTTCTGTGGTCATGGCGTGAGTCACGATACCATACCAATCATATGTTATTATTTATGGCTCACAGCGATCCAATGAGAATTTGACGATATACTTATTAAGTCAGA
Source organism: Halesus radiatus (assembly GCA_022606495.2). Lineage (NCBI taxonomy): Eukaryota > Metazoa > Arthropoda > Insecta > Trichoptera > Limnephilidae > Halesus > Halesus radiatus. Next base: position 146,679 of record JAHDVE020007951.1, on the reverse strand, counting down.
TACTTAAGTTAAAATAGGAAATTGAGAATTAATCAGAGCTCACGAGTTCCATAGCATTGTGCTGCTAAGAACAACTAGCTTAGCGTTACAAAAGAATGAATTACCTGCTAAACTTCGTGAAATGCAAAAAATACCAGGAGCCAATAAAAGCTCATAGATCGCAACTCCAGAAGATAATCTGATGGACACGATGATACCATAGGATAGGAGAACACCCGTTAGAACCAACTGAAAAGTAAACATTATTACATCAATTCATTATTTCTCAAGTACCCATGCTTTTGATTTTGACCGAGCTGCGATTTTACAGAATTCCCAACTTGACTCATAATAAATATCAGACTTTACAAAACTTCATATATTCTAACCCAAATCCAACAAGTAGTATTTTTTTAATCGTGACTTTTTGTGCAATGAAAAAACTTCTTGAGGGTGAATTTAATAAATATTTAGGCGAACCTTTATAAATCACACCTAGTGGTGCTTTTTTGGCTTATATGCTATTTACTATGTTTGTTTTATTTTATAATAAAGCTGTGTCGAAGTACAATAAAATATTATATAACGGAATAAAATATTATCTAACAGAATAAAATATTATCTAACAGAATAAAATATTAGGCCAGTTAGACAAACTACAAAAAAGTAGTTTATGGGGACTTTTTGAATTGTGTTTTTTTCTGTTGTAAAATTAAATAAATAAAAAAAAAATTATCTGATAGAACAAAATATTATCTAAAGTAAAAAATATTATCTGACAGAATAAATATTATCTAACAGAATAAAATATTATATAATAGAATAAAATATTATCTAACAGAATAAAACATTATCTAACAGAATAAAATATTATCTAACAGAATAAAATATTATCTAACAGAATAAAATATTATCTAACAAAATAAAATGAGAAGTGCGATTATTACCATTGATATGGCTAACTACCCAAGATCACAAGAAAAGAGTGGATTAGTCGAAGAACAGCGAAAAGAGTATTGGTATTTAAGTAAGAGAGTAATGCAGTAGGTTCTCACGCGGTATCTGTTTTGTGAAAATAGTAGGTATTACTTAATAAATATCTAATACATTTTTAGAGTAGGTGAGCTCTTTGCCTTTTTAAAATGAAAACTACGAAAAGCGATCAATTTTTGTTGTTGTTCAAATTCGCACCCAACGCAATGCCGTTGACGTTGACACAAAGTTCCTAAATAATTTTCTTATTGAATTTTGAACACACTGCAAATCCCGAAATAATAGCCGCATATTTTGAAAACAAAGATATTGGGTCGGATTCAGCTGATTTATTAATCCACATAATAAAATAATGACACTGTTGTGATGTCAAAAGTCAACAAAAATGTTGACGATTCATATTTAATTTTTTTTTAGCGTAAAAGCGATCTGAGAAGTAGTGGTACATAAAATACAGAAAATGTTTGTACCTATCATAAACACATGAAACAAACGATGCCTCAGAAAATATGTTTGGCTAGGCTAAAGTAAGAAGGTGACAATTCTAGGTAGGTTCAAAGTGTGAAGTTGTGAATTTATTGCACCGGTTGCGATTAAACTAACCTTATCTGAAGGTGTATCGTGTCATACAATATTATCATCAACAAGTTGAGTATTAGGAAGGAAATCACTTATCAATATTTGAAATAGGGATACAGTTGCACAGGGAAATCGCGCAGTAGGCTAGGTGTGGTCGAAATAACACACTAAAGACTTACATTACTGAAGAAAGTTGCAAAGAGAACTCCATATCTTTTCTTCTCACCTTCGTCGATATTATAGAAAGACGCGAATTTTCTGTCCGATAAGGTAGTCCGGAAGATTTCGTTATCCATCACGACAAAAGGCGTTTGCTCATTGAATAATCGAAGATAATTTTCCACATATCAGTCGGTTTGATTTCACCTGTCGACTGTTTTGAAGTAGAATTTCCACTAACTTCACTACAATGCTATAAATACAAGTTTCACTTAAAGGCTATAATGAGATTTTCCATCAAAACACTGCAATACATCACTGGCCTGTTAGATAAATGGCCACAAGGCCTTTATGCATATTCTCACAAATTTAACTCAAATGGCGTTTCAATGCATCAAAGGCAACTGCAACATCAAATGTCCGCTCATATTTACTAGAAATGTGCATTTAACAAACACTCCACGAAAAAAATGTAAACATTTGTTTTTCGGTCACTTTCACTTGTGTTTTTTCCGTAAGGTCACAAGAAAGGTAGTGAAAAGTAGAATAGGGCGACGTTTTTCGTGTTCCTTCCTCAAAATATCGTCGGTAATAGGGAAAATATATTTTTTATCTCGGTTTAGTAAGGTGCTTGATTACGATTACGTATCTTATCATAAAGCAATGCGGTGACATGAGGACGTGCGGCTAGTACTAAGCATTTGGACATGACGAACTGTAGGTGAATTAAATCTCTTGATAAAAATGGTGAATTAGCACCTAGAGCAGGCCATACATACTCGTAGTATTAAATATTGGTCATTCGTATGTCTCAAATTTTTTGGTCCATTTAAAAAATATACTAATTTAAAAAGCGGAAATCTGCATTTGTCCATGTTATTTATTTGTCAATGATCTAATTAATATACAGGTACTCATTTACGTACGTAGGTATTTACTACTTTTATTGAGTCATCTGAATCATTACTTATTGCTCATTGCTTGTTTTAATTGTTTATTTGGTTAAAATTTGATTTAGTAATTTACAATTAGACAGAACTTATTAAAAAATATTGATGCTTTAATTTATTTATTGTTTTGGAACATTTATGGAGTACTAGCTGATGTGTATCCGGCCTTGCTCTGGTTTTTTTTTTGGAATAAAATTATCAAGCTGTGAATTCTTGCTTGTCAATAATTGATGTGACAGTGAAAGTAATGCCTTGTGCAATGCCTTGTGACAACTATTATTATATCTAAACGAAGAAAGATTCATTTGAATTTTTTTTTAATATATCTAAATAATAAAGTTCTTAAGTAGGTACGTACTTGTGCTTTCCATTTTGAAAATATTCTACCAAAACAAACCTTCTTATTTTGAATATGTAATCTGTGGCTAACCAGAGTGGTATATCTATGGGCTAACCTCAATACAACATGACGGGTTCAATGTTTTTCATACTGATTTTAAAACGTTTTAGCAACAATTTTACAAATTGGATTTTATTCAAACTACTCTCTAAACCTTCCCGGCACTATAAGAACAAACTGTGCTATTTTCAGCGAAACCGGTAGAGTGATTGTCGAGAAAATCGAGACACAGACAAACATTCATATTTATATATAGAGATTAACATGATCCAAAACAAATAGATAAACCGAAGAAGAAAAAAAGAGTATCTTGTAATATTTCGAATAACATCACAAGGTATAGTACAATTGAAACATAATATAAGATATGTAGTAGAAAGAAGAAAAAAATACAAAGCAAGTATTTCTAATAACACCACTACTTTCCATGACGTGATAGAAAATGACTAATTTACTTTTTTAAATATGCGAGGCTGTTTATAAATATGTCTAAATCGTCACATTCTATATCATTGTACAATCTACTCGTGCGAGACATTGGATTGAAATTTATTCTTATTAAATAACTAAAGATAAAATGTTTTATGATTCCTTAAATACCATCTATGAGGAACTTTGATGTGAACACTATAAGTAGACAATGGGTGGTTTCGACCTTGTTGTGAATAATTTTGTATGGTAACATATCTGTTTTACATACTGAAATATAAAAAAGATTGATTGAAACAGTCTAACTCTTGAACTGTGAATTTTAACGTCATGAAGTTTTCCTAACTTTTATGGTCATGAATTTTTAGGTCAACGCATGTATTTTAAGTTCTCTAACTTATTTCCATCAGATCTATGGAACTTTTAAATATTCATTTCTGTTTTAAAAAAATAAGACTAGATGCCATACATTTTTAATCCATATTCTTCAAATGTTAATTAAGAAAGATGATAATAAAAATAGTGTTGAAACTCGTGCGAAGCCTGGTAGTTAGGTACTAATAAGTCATTTTAATAATAATAATAATAATAACAAAGCATTTATATAGCGCAGTTTTGTGTGATTTCACTTCAAGTGCGCTTTACTCTAAATAAACTTAGACATGATTAAATAACTCCATTCAGTGGTATTCCTACAGTGCTACTTTTACATTCTATTTATACATTCTTAACATATTACATACATTCTTGCTTATTCTTAACATTACTCCTACAGTACTCCTTAGGTCCATATTCATAAAAAAATTACATAATATTATACAGTATACATATGGCTATACAACAATAACACATTCACAATATTACTACAAAAATAGTAGCATTTTAAGACAGGAGTCGGGTTATGTTCAGCAATAACCGACTTCACATAAAAAATTTTAAAAATATATATACGGAGGAAACCGAAACCAAACAACTACCAGAGGCTCGAGGAAATGACTTTTTATAATAAATGAAGAGAAATTAAAATTTATAGACAGAAGGATTTTTTAAATAAGTTTGTTTTTAAAGCCCGTTTAAATTCAGTCAATTTCTGGATAGTAAGAGCTGGGGAAGTTTATTCCAAATGAGAGGGCCATTTACGCGAAAAGAGCGATCATAGTAGACGGCTCGATTTGACCTTGAATGTTCAATCAGACGATTAGTAGAATCTAGATCTGCTGACCTCAGAGTAAGCTGTCTATCATTTAAGTCCTGTCGGATGCATAGTTCAGATATATAGGCTGGCGCCATTCCCTGCAATGCTTTGAAGGTCAGTAAGCAGATCTTGAACTCTATTCTTTCAGGGCAATGAAGCCAATTTTGTATTTAAGCCTGTTGAACGAATGGTGTACCTATGTGTCTCATTATATGACATACTCGTACATAGATTGAAATTGTAATGCTATTATTTATTTATTATTATTAATTTTTTTTATTATATTTTTTATTTATTTTTATAAACAAAGTTATTGTTTTATTTTCATGTAATGTTTAAAAAGGACTGAGTGGAATTGGATGAGCATGAAATTGTGGAAACCTTCATCAAATAGGCGATTGTCAGAGGATGATGATTATAGTTCCACCAGATTGAGCCCCGGCAGATAAGAACCCCAAGCAAGCGCACATTCAACTTTCACATGATTTGTTATCTATAATAAATCAATCTACGATAATACATGTAGGTGTTCACACGAGTTAATAGACTGTCTTATAAGGTACCCCAGTCAATATAAAGAAATTAATATATTCATTCACCTTCTAACTTAAATAGGTACCAGTATAATTGTTTTTATTTATTTTTAAATGTCTTTTTCATGGTTAGAATAATTTTCAGTTAGAATTTTATAAAGCCCGCCAAAACGATCGAAATCTGGTAGGGTAACAACTCCTAAAAGAAAATTAAAAAAGTATATATTTTTGAAATAATATATGTATACAGCAAACTTGCAAAATTGCCCACGCGGCCGACCGACACGTGAGGGAACTGTCTAAGTTCTGTCAGGTCCCGCGGACCAATCACACGGGGCTTAAGTCTCTTATTATTTTAATCGGTTTTATATAACGATGTATTGCGTATAATTATAATACAACGTACATATTCAGAATCAGCGTTTGTTGATCCATATTTCATGTGAATAAATATTTTTAATAATATTTTTCACTGGAGTTTCTAATTACTTTAATATTATTGTGTAAAAATTGTCAAATATGTAGTTGTATTTCCGAATGGTGAAGATGTTTTCTAGATGTGATAGTACACATTCTATATATTACGTATATTTTCTGAACCTACCTACCTATAACACATAAGAGCCTTCCTTGTCCTGAGTCGGAGGAACTAAGGTATTTTCGGTTGGGGAGTATGATGAGGCTGATAAAAGTGAGGGAATGGAAGGATAATCGTGGAAGAAAGATGGGAAGTGCCTGGCCATTCAGTACTGGCCACTTAACATAGTTAAAGTCATTTCCATTCTCAATTGTGGTATTTCACCAGGGCGTTATTCCATCCTGGAACTAGGTTTAAATAAATTCAATATTTTTTAACCACTCCTGGTTTCAGAAAAAAAGATCTGATCGCTCTGCCACAGATGTCGTCAGTCTAATAATTTAAGTTACTCTGTTTACCATAACAGATGACATGCATAGAACACCAGTTTACAAATCCGTGTGGCGTGAATCGAATCAAAAAGTTTCAAAAATCGAAAGAGATTCATAAATTTATTAAATATTTATTAATAATAGTTGCAGTTTCTTACGACGACAGAAGTGTTTCATAAATTAAAAAAAACTTTTTAGGTAGCTTAAAATTAAATACTAGTTAATGCAAAACCAAATAGATGTAGATAGTCAACGGTGGTAGGTGTGGCATGAATGCATTCGGAACTGTTCCAATAACAGTGTCAAAATGTTTCATCTGCGACACTATTCATTTCTGGATCATTTACACTGCATGTAACGGATATTACACGGTATCCGGAAACTAATAGTACCTATTTTTTTGAAGAGTTTTATCCACTATGTACTTTTGTTACTTAATTTTTTTACTGCGCTTGCTAGTTTCGACACATCCGTGTCATTCACTTAGAGTAAATAATATGATTACTCTAAGGTCATTCACTAGCGTTCATTCACTGAGTGGTAAGAACCCTAGCGAATGACACGGAAATGTCGAAACCGGTAGCGCAGTAAAAAATGAAGTAACAAAAGTACATAGTAGGTAAAACTCTTCAAACAAAATCTCTAGAAATGGTTACATACTTAATGCCCAAGAAATACTAATAGTACCTACCTACAAACGGGAAACTGGTCAATCTACATGACATTTGCAGTCGATTTTGTGGTAAAACTTGTTTGTTTAGAGCTTTCGTTTTCGAATTAATCGAGTCTGAAATAAAAAAAATAATAATTACAAATTGGCCGCTTGGAGTTAATATCAATTTTTATTGTCTTTTATAACGCGTCGAGGGATGGTTTAATAATTCACTTCAAAAAGTTTTTTTTGACCTTCGAGTTGACGAAAAAAACCAGATGTTCAGTTCGAAAAAATAGGATTTTTGAGATCTCTGTGATAAAGATTTACCAGTTTCCCGCATGTACTACTAGTTTCCGGATACCGTGTATAAGTGGTAGAATAATACCAATTTTAATTTTAATTTTTTCCCTACGTAATTATTAGGTACTTATTTTTTATCATATTTTCAGGGATTTAGCGTTCTTTGAATAGAATTTTTCGCTTCTATTAATATATTTTAATCTCTTATAATTTGTAAAAAAAATTAATCGAAGAAATATAAGCATGAAATAATCTCATAATCCAGTGTTCTAAAACAAGCGATAAAAGTAATGACGATTAATTTACGAGTGCAAATATTTCGTACATAAAATATTTAAACCGAGCAAGGTTTTAAGCATTAATATTCAAGGACAGCATAATTTTTGCAGTATAGAATAGGTACTTAATTGTATTAAAATGTATAGGTAGGTACACCGGAAGAGAGACGACCACTCTTAATATAATATGTAAAAAGGAAAAAGGAATTTAGTGGTTGCGGTAGGAAAAGGGTCGAGAAAAAAAAGCGTGAGAGAAGAAAGTTATTAACTATTCAGATTTAGTCACTACACACAGATTGGGTCATCGCTACGTTTAATAAAATCAGTAAAATGTTCTTTCACAAGACTTCTCCCTCTTTCTCATAAAAGAAGCATGTAACAGGAAGAGACATTACAGCGGATCTCTCAGTGGCAGGACTATGTTGGTAGTTCCACTCTTGGACAGATATTCGACCTGAGAGTTTCTTAGGGGTTTACTTATTTTATTATATTTTGATTGAAAGCAGTCACTTTGTGGTTAGACATATTTAATAAAAATAAAACATAACTTTGTTTATAACCACGAGAATCTTATTTAATTTTGTTACGACCGACCGGTTTTGCTTGACATAAGCATCTCAGTTTATTTTTTGTACCCTGAAGATGCTTATGTTAAGCAAAACCGGTCGGTCGTAATAAAATTAAATAAAATTCTCGTGGTTATAAACAAAGTTATTGTTTTATTTTTATTGCTTATTTTATTATTAAATTAAAATAGTTTCACTTCAGCGGTCTAATAAAAACTGATATATTTTTTACATTTATATTTCCAATAGGTACTTATTACATACATAATTTTTACACCTTACTCTAAATAAGCTTAATCTAAGTACATTTTTTTAATTTCATTGGGAACTAAGTTTACAACTAGTACTGTTAAAACGATCAGCTATAATATTGAAACCACCTTTTAATTATCCGGAAAAACATAGGAATATCAACAAAGAGGTTTCAGAATATTTTAAAACTAGTAAAAAATTTTTTCTAATTCTGCAACTATGAAGAGATTAAGTATTTAAAGTGCCTGTATAATTTAACGTAGTACAAATTGAAAGAATTACCGTCCTGGCTTACAAGTTATTTCACAAATTTCATCATGATTTAGGGGATGCTTTGCGTATTTTCTTATTATTTTCCTTACTTGATAAAAAATGTGTTTCTTCGTAATTTATGTCGCAAGGAGAGGTTTTCAAATTCTTAAACAACTAAATACCAATGTTTTGAAGAATCGAACCTACTATCATCAGGTTCATAGTACTAACAAATAAAATAAGTCAGTCTGGTTCAAAACAAAAGGTACGTACACAATTTTTCTACAGCTTAATAACACCAAACCAAATATAACGCAATACCATTTAGATTATGACATAAATAGTTTTTTTTTATACTATTACTTATTTTTTAACCTAATAAAGTAAGTAATACACAGCAATATACAAACTAAACACTCTAAAACACGTGATAACTTCAGCACAGGTTTTCTTAGTTAGATTTTCACGAAACATTATAACATAATATAGGTATAAACCATAAACCTTCAACAGTATCTACCATCATTCCCACCTTACACTCCACAATATAAATAATTTTACATAATAGAATTTTTATTTTCCATGAATAATTTACCTGAAAACTGAATAGAAATATAAATAAAATAGTGCGTACCAAAAGTAAAACATTAACCTCACAGAATCGTAAAAATATAATATCATCTTTTATACGCCATGTCTTGCAATCCCTAGTCTTAATATTACAACACATGGTATCATATTAATAAAGAAACACATTGTGTCACTGGATTACATTTAAAAAGAATTAATTAAGGCATTTCCTTGCAAATACAAAAAGGCCTTCCTGCACACTCACGAATCCATACATAGTACAAATGAAATTAAAAACTGAAAAAGACGGAGGTAATTATTCACTTTTCTGACGACATTACAACAAGTGCGACGATATGTAGATGCTGTGCTACTGCCATCGAAGTGACCAGCATTTCATCACGGTGAAGTCTTTTGACAGTCAACATCATTAGGGTATTGATGATGCCATTACAGTTCTATAAACAGTGAGCGTAAGACTAAATAGATCAACGTCGGCTTCCAAATTTAGTCATTGTGAACGGTCTACGAAACACCTACATGTCGCAAAGTTTGACACTAAAAAATTAGAAAAACTACAAAATGTTGCTAAGAATTTCTTTAGGAATAACGTTTTCCATTGTGGTGAGTTCTTAATGTATTTACTTTAGAATACCATAGAACTATGATGATCTACCTACTTTCTATAATTTTAATATGCTAGTTCCTCTAGTAGCAAACGGTTACAACATTGTATGTAATTTAAATTTGTAATTTATTTTACCCAGCAGGCATGAAATCATTATTCGATTATGATTTTTTATGTAAATGAAGACTCACTAAAATTGGGCGTAGGTATGTTCATTTCTACAGCGTGTTTCACTCGAAGGTAATAATTTTTAATATTGGATTTTTACTCTATTTCAGATCGTTTTTATTAACGTCCTAGGGGAGAACATAAATTGCAACGGAAAAGGATTTATTTGCACAAATTCTACACATTTTCTAATATGTGTGGATATGGGAGCAGGGTTAGTCCAGACAGTGGACACTGTGGCACAAAAATGTCCAGAAAATACGTTTTGTGATAACAAAAACCTTTTTGAATGTTCTGAACGATCCAACGCCACCAACAATGGAACCAAACTACCATCACCGCTTAAACTGAATTCAACCACCCCATCAAATACTTCGATTGCCTTAAACACCACTATACTGGTCACAACAGTAGCGCCAGTTATTATTCCATCTGCAGGACCAACGGTGTATCGTTCGTGTATAAACGGAGTAACAACTTTGGCTGACGTTTCTACTGTATATTTGGATTCGATAGCTCTTCCATCTATAACTATTCCATGTGTTATTCCGAGTGTTTTTAATCAGAATCAGAATTCTGGATGTCAAAGACCAGGCCAATATCCAGATGCAAATAACTGCCAGTCTTATTTTTCCTGTAATAATAATATGATGTACAGATTTAACTGTCCTTTCAACATGGTGTACAGTCCGTCTCAGCTAATGTGTACCACGTCCAAAGAACAGTGTTTGAATAGTGATGTTTTTACTTGTAACTCAATGGGACGGTTCCCGGATTCTAAATCATGCTACTCGTATTATGCGTGTCAAGGTTCGGGGTACGCTGCCACGAGATACCACTGTCCTTGGTATTCATCGTTCCAACCGAGTAACGGTCAGTGTGTCAAAACAAAAGCTCCACCGACATGTCCAAATCCTCCACAATATCCAACTCCACCCCAAAATCCAACTCCACCCCAAAATCCAGCTCCACGTCAATATCCAGTTTCACCAAAATATCCAGCTCCACCCCAATATCTATCTCCACAACAGTATCCAGTTCCACCCCAATATCCAACTCCACCGCAATATCCAACTCAACAGCAATATCCTACTCAATTTGGTGAAAGAAATTACTACGGCAACAGTTATCAGCCACCCAATCCTGCCTCTGCAACCAGAGATGTTCCAGCTGACCGTAGTAGTATTTTGTACACTATTGCTCCAGCCGATAATACTAACAATTATATAACATACGACCGTCCCTACGTTCCAGTGGACAATACCAAGCCAGTCATCAGATATAATGTACCCAATAGCGGTGAGAATACTCGCTACAGTGGAGAAGCTGTTGGACCTATTAGGTATAATTTTATTCCAATAGATAGTACCAATAGTATCCAACAACCTAGCCCTGTTTACTCTCCGCCTAGTATAGTGTCTCTTGATCGCGTCGATACTACCAATCAACGTACCCCTGCTCCAACTGACTCCAGTATTGGATACGCGTCCTACTCTGGAGAAGTGGACAATAGGGGTCCGCCGTATATCCAAGGGAAATGGTCCCAACCTGTGATGGACGAGCCGCCTGCTTTTCAACAGTGGACTTCAACTTATTTTGGCTCCTCCAACTGGTGGAGTGTACCTTGGTTCTCATGATTCTATTGTTTAATTTTTGAACTTTATATTGAAATAAATTATTTTTGATGGTGATTACGATTTTTTATTTTAAGACGATCTACATTTTAAATAATAAAGTAAGATGAACGGTTCGAAAATAGGGTTGGTAAAATGAATACACTAAATGAAAAAAAAGTTTGGTAACGTTTACGAAAGTGAAAAAATAGTTCATTGATAGAGGTTATAAGTTAAAAAGTGTCAGATTCACACATTTAATAACCAATCTTAAATAAAAATTGGGGAGAGCATTTTTTTCCGATTATCGATGTTTTTCAGACATTACAAACATTTGTTTTAAAAAAAGGAAAACCATATTGTATCTTTAACGATTCTCTTCAATATGTCATTGTGAGAGCATCGAACATGTAAAACAAATATAACTGGGAATTACGCAAACTTACGCTGGACTGACCACATAAACTATATTGCAACAGACTAAAAAAAAAAAGTTCCTTAAGTATTAAGAATATCTTCCCACACACAATACTAAATACTATATATTTTGCTCTTTCTTAATACCTAATCAGGATTCAACTACTAATAACTGTCTTCGAGAAGTGCAAGCTATATTTTTATAGCCCCACTAGTAAAACACCACAAAAGACAAATCTTTAACTTTGTCTACCAGTAATATACTTTATAGACTCTGAAATTTTAAGCTCTAAAACGTCATAACAACAACTTTACGTTAAATCCCCAACCCTTCTTCTCTTCACATTCAATCTCCAAAATCCCTTACAACTCTAATCCTCAATAATAACCGGATCTTCAACAAACTGCGCCTTAATATCCCATTAAAATATACCACCCATGGCTAACAAAGCTTTAAGTACTACGCTATTAACTTTATAATCAAATGCCAATCTCATAGAAACCACCCATAGAAAATACACCAACACATATAATCAAACATAACGTTTGGGTCTGTATAAAAATAAAAGGAAGAGAATTTTTCCAAAACTTAGCAACACCAAATGAAACATAATACATTAAATATAATTATTATCCTTAGTTTTTTGTATTTTTTTTATATTAGTAGATTATTTTTTAAAGGGGAATGAAGGTGAACCGTCACAAAACTGCGTTAAATCAACTCTTATTATTATTATTGTTTCTAAACATTTCACAGCAATTTACACATACAATACCATAACAAAAATACGTGAACAACTCAGCACAGGTTCTCCTAGTGAGGTGTTCAGGAAACACTATGACATATTCCATTTGGGAAGCGGGTATGGGAGAACCTTTCATTTGATATCCAACACCTCTGCCATAGGTCACCTCGAGTAGGTCGCTACAGTGATTTAGCAAGGGTGTCCGGGTTCATCGGGTGAGGTTTGTCCAGTTCTTGGCGGCGGATCCGTCTGTCTGCCCACCAGCCGGGCCAGGTGGGCCGGATCGGGAGAGATCGCTTAAGGGAGACCCTTTGACCTCTCCAAATGAAATTTCTCGACCCATCGCCTTGCATCGCAGTGGTAGGGATGGGTTAATATGTCCGTCACTTCTGGATATACTCACCCCTTAAACCTTTTCCTTTCCAGAACTTTATCTTCTTCATTTCCTTAAAAATACCCTTCACACAGCATTACATTGACCCCGAGGGAAGTTATCTTCCGGAGGGCCTTCTAGTGGAGTTAATGTAAAACATAAATATGTATATAACATATCATTTCTAAACTACACAATCTAAATAATATAATGAATTATTTTTGTATTATAATTGAATAATACATAATTAAACAAAATAATATTCTCAAATCTAAAACATGCTTTCCCTTTACACAACACAAACCTTTAACATTTAAAAAATGGAAAACTCCACACTGTTGGCTAAATACCATATACCTACGAATGGTTTTTATGATTTTATTTAAAGTCACTACTGAACACATTGACTAGAGTGTATCATCAAATAATGTACGAAAATAGAAATAGAAATGATCACACAGACACGTATTGACAATAATCACCAATTAAGTAGAATCGGCAAAATAGAAGTGACCTTCTAGAAAAACGCATTATCTAGAAATCTAGGGCCTGAATTCTCGGGAATGACCCGTCTAGATTATTATTATAAATAAATTGTTTAAATCATTTATTGCGCCTACCAACTAACCAGCATAACGATATTACCCTTTTTATACTAAAATAAATCTATGCTAATTTATATTACTCATCATATTTTATCACTGTTTAGTATACATTCTTATAATCATATTAGGTATACATAATGCATACGTTCATTATTGAGTTCATTGGATGAGTTTGAAAAATATTCAAATGATCAAATACTTAGAAAAAAATCCCCAAGTTGAATATAACTTATTTGCATACGCAACCACAGTTTACATACGCTAATCGGGGTTTTAGTGACTGGAACACATATATTTTTCACACCTGGGGTAAAAGGTAAGTTTTGTAATTAGGCTTAAGCTAGGGTTTTACCTCGTTTGCTAGACAGCATTTTATTGTAGGGTTCCAAAAATTCGTCTTCGTAGTAATAGTTGAAAAAGCTCTATTTGTCTCTTAATTTCCCCAGGAAAAAACGACCACTTACCATTTCTAGCAAGGATGGAAGCAAGCCTACCACCGACGTGCCCTCTTTTGTAATATTATAAGTCTGCAGGACGAAGGAGTATTGGGAGACCTAAACATAGATGACTGAAATGAACATCAGTAGGACTTGGACAGCAGGAAACCGACAGGGAAACAGACATATTCTAGAGGTGGCCAGGGATCTCCAAAGGTTTGTAACACTGATGATAATGATGATGATGGCATCTTATTTTTGGCAGGTAGTCTTGTCGACTGACACACGATCAGCCAGGGGGCCTTCTGTGTTTGGTAATGACTAAGAATTATTATAAATCATAAATAAATTAGCTCAGCTTGGCCACGAACGAAATGGAATTTGTCACGACATATTTATGTAACAAATGAATGTATTTAGGCATTACCTTGCCACAGCAAACAGCCACCTGCCCACCTGTGAATCTATAATTGCAAGCTGATCAATCAAAGCCACTACCATCGGCTACTGCAATTCTGAAGAACACCTCTCCAGACTAGTGCTATACTCTGCTGTCTTTTAAATATGACGTGTGCTCTAAAGAATATATCCAGAAAATAAGAGTCACAGTGAAGATTGTCAGACAACCTACACATCCATTGAAATATGTCAATTTTATAACAGTGAGTGCAGTGTGATGTACATACAATTGAACAGTGTAATTAACATAGTTTCAAGAAAGGAGTCTCATTCTTCGGCCTGCAAAGTACTGTGAACATACCACCTGGAAATACACATTTTTAACAATATGTATCAACGAATAATAATACTACTTTCGATTTCGGTAAGTGAATTGCTTGAATAATTATGCACGTCATTTGCCGTGATTTTTCCTTTTTTTGAAATATTTTATTCTTATTTGATATTAATGTTTAAAATGAAATAAATTATTAATGCTTCGAGTCGAAAAAAGTGCTTGTGGCCGTTTTGCATCGTAAATGGTTAAGGGTAATTAATACTTATACCTACTAAAAATGTTTGTTATGTTTGCTTACGTGAACATACCGATTATTTTTCAGATTGATTCAAGATTTTAAAAATATTCCTCCAGATGAGAACCTCTTTATATTTAACGTTATATCGTATGTCAATAAGTACTAATCTAGAAAACCATTTAATTTTATATCAGAAGTTTTAATTATCTGTTTAAATTTCAGATTTTTATGAGAAATGTTCATGCTGTGCACATTAATTGCAATGAAAAAGGATTCTACTGCAAAAACTCGACCCATTTCTATGTTTGCGTGGACATTGGCGGTGGATTTACAATAACAATGGACGACGTGGAACAGCAGTGCCCAGACAATACATATTGTGATAACGAGAACAAATTTGAATGCATGGAGATCACAACCACCACGACAACCACAACTACCCCCAAAAACACCGAGGCTTCGGTCTTGACGCTGCAGTGGCCACCTTCTTATCTCTCAAACTTGGGCATGGATCCTGCGACTGTTCAACCGAATCCAACAGCACCTATCACTCAAAGACCTCCAATTTATTCACCCATTGAACCTGTAGCACCACCACCTTCCGAATCATTTGCAATGCCCGCAGTGCCATCAGATGCTTTACCAGGTACTACGATAGTAAAGGGAGAATATAAAGAAAATTATTTAAAAATTTTACCAATAATAAAACGCGATACCATGGATACTCCTCCCGGTATAGTACCCCCCAATATAAAAGAGGACAATAATTCTATTTTTAATAATGCTACGACGATTTTGCCCCTTAATTCAACAACATCAAATACAATATCGACATTAGTAGATTCTTTTGGACCGAACATAGTATCTTCAAACTTTACCGAAAGCCGTGAAATCTTGAACGAAAATCCAACAACTTTCTCTACACCATATTCAACACCGATAAACCAATCAAATACATCTAATTTTACTCTGCCTCCAAATTCATTTTCGACACCGTATATAATACCGACAGACGAATATACTTATACTCGAAATTCAACGAAACCAATTTCAATATTAAAAACTCAATCGACAATTTTTGTTCCATCAACACAGGATTATGTGACATCAACAACGGAAACAAATTTGCCAACTTCCACTTTATTTTCTACAACTGAACCAAACTCAAATTCAACTACAATAGATTCAATGACAACAACCGATGAAAGAAATTTAAATTCAACAACACCGGATTCAGAATTTACCAATGATTATTTATTCAATTCGACAACTGAATATCCCCTAAGTTCAACACCATTCGATTCTCTATCGAAAGGTCAAAGTTTGAATTCAACAACTGAATACCCTCTTAGTTCAACACAATTGGATTCACTATCGACAGTGCAACATTTGTTTAACTCAACAACTGAAAACCTACTCGACTTGTCGACATTGAATTCAACAACTGAATACCCTCTTAGTTCAACTCTTCTAGATTCACTAGCATCGGTTCGAGACTTGTATAATTCAACAACTGAAAATTCACTCGACTCGTCGACATTGGATTCAGCAACCGAATACCCTATTAGTACAACTCTTCTAGATTCACTATCATCAGTTCATGACTTATATAATCCAACAACTGAAAACCCACTCGACTCGTCAACATTGGATTCAACAACTGAAAACCCAATAAATTCAACGCATTTAGATTCAGTATCGACTATTGAAAACTTATTCAATTCAACGTCTGAAAATCCCCTTAATTCTACATCATTGGATTCAATATTGTTTAACTCAACAAATAAAAACTCATCTAAACCAACGACATGGGTTCCAATATCGACAAATAAAACATTGTTTAATTCAACAAGTGAAAACCAACCAACGATATGGGTTCCAATATCGAATAATAAAACAACTCAAAATCTCTTGAATTCAACAACAGTTATTTCAACAACTGAAATTCCATTTGATTTAACTACATTAGATTCAATAGCCACTACTCTTACTCCACTAAATTCAACTAATAACAAACAGAATTCATCAATACCGGATTTAGTATCATCAACTGAATCAAGCAATCAATCTCCGGATCTTTCCAAAAAATTTCCACCACCTACTATCAAATTTAATGCGACAGGAGAAAATACATCTGAAATATTAAACGAAGAAGAAGAAGTAAATCTAATCTTAGAGGTAACGTCTACAACCCCTGCAACATGGTTTGAAACAACGACTGTGAAAAGTTATATTGTCGATTCTGTACCTCAAGAAATGGATTCTAGTAAATCAGTTGATAATGAATCACTTCTTATACCTAAATTTGTTAATTTTTCGAGTAATACCTTGCCTGATATGCCCTTAACACCAGACCATGCGATATCGACTAGAATGATACAGACAACAGAAATGCTCCCATTCAATAACCGAGTTTCAGGTTTTGTACCAGGTAATGTTGCGAACACAGCGTATCCATCTACTGCTCCACCGTTGACTATTTCTTTGCCAATTCCTAACGATCCAAATGCTTATAACGCTTGTCAGAGACCAGGACAATATTCAGATGAAAACAGTTGCCATTCATATTATATGTGCAATAATAATGTAAGATATAAACTAGTGTGCCCTTATAATATGGTTTATAGCCCGTCTTTGCAAAAATGCACTACAGCCAAAGACCATTGTATAAATTATAACGATTTTACGTGCAACCAAGTAGGCCGCTTCCCTGATTCAAGGTCATGTTACTCTTACTACGATTGTCAACCAAATGGTGCTGGATTTACAGCCTCTAGAATCCACTGTCCATGGTATTCATCGTTCCAACCTAATAACGGTCAATGTGTGACTAACAACAACGCGTGTGGATGCCAGCAGGCACCTCAAACGTGCATATATCCACAACAGGTGCCTATGGAGTATCAAGGAGGGCAGTCAACCCCTTTCATATTCTACCCAGATAATCCCGTTACTTATGGTCGAGAGTATGGTTACCCACCTGTTTCCAGTACTAATGTTCCAGTTAATGTTCCAATCGCGGCTAGCACTCCTTACCTAGGAGATCGTGTTTTACCCGCTGACCGTGTTGCCATTTATAATAGAGAGAATGCTCTTCCAGTTGATCCTTCAAATACATATACCGATAGAGATTACATTCGAGAAAAATTACCAGTTGGTGTTAACTATCCTTATTTCGGAGATAACGTTGTTCCTCCCGTTGATCGCACTCCATCGTATGTTAGAGACGGTACACCTGATGCTATTACTAATGATTATATTAAAGAATATAGCCCAATCGTTGGAAATACCCCCTACGTCCAAGAAAACGTAGTCCCAATCGGCGGTACTATTACATATTACCAAAATAGTGTGCCCGCTGGCCAAATCAATACATATTACCAAAATAAAGTTCCAGGTGAGAACACTTATACGTATAATGGTAATGTTAATGTTGCACCCGTTGATTCCGCTAATAACAAGTATATTCCCGCTAATGTTGGTTCAGTTGACCGCCCAAATCCTTCTTATAGCAGAGATAATAATTACGATTCTGGCTTCAACTATTACCCTGCCAGAGAAGTCACTAACAGATTGGCAGGAACAAATAATAATTTAGGAGATAGGACAATATGGTCTCAACCTGATCCAAATAATGAGGCTGCTGGTCAATGGACACCAAACTATTATGGTTCCTGGTTCAATTAACAAAGTTTTGTATTAATTCGTTTTTAATTTTAACAGATTGTAAAATATCGTATGATACTGTTTAACAATATTTTTTCACTTATTTTAATAAATAATATTATTATTTCTGTTCATATGCCTTTTATTTGTTATCGTGTTATTATTAATCGCACAGTGATTTGTCTTATGCACATGTCAATAAGAATCCTAAATATTATATTGAGTTTCTAGTATTTTTCTAATGTTTTTCAAATCATTTACAGATAGCCAAACTTCGCCAAAAAGGAAATCAATAAAAGCCATTTTCATGAATAAAATGAAAAATGTAGGTTCTATGGATTGTACCGTCGCAAGAGAAGGAAAGAATTTTGTTCGTGAGAACATTTCATCATTGATTAAAGGAACGAGCTTATTAATGCAACTCTTAGGTTACGTGGGATAAATATTTTGTAGAAAATGTAGAACAATAAATAGTAGGTGTAGATTAAAATAATTCCTATGTCTCCTAGTATATTTTCGTTAATAAATCTTAGCAAAAGTTTGTAGAAGAGAAATGAAATTTAAATTTAACATTCTTTCGGTCTAACAAACCTATAATTAGAAAATTAATTAATAAGTATCCAGGTAGATGATGCAATTTAAAATACTTTTGAAATATTTTATTTCCGAAGGCACATAAATAATAATCTTTCTTAGAAAGCGAGTTTTACGACAGTCAAAAGAATTTAACTAAGTATTTTTAAATAGATTTAGGAATTAATTGAAATTATTATGATTTAACCCTTTAGGTGCCACCGAACGATATATCGTTCCGATACATTATTGTACTTGAGTGCCACAGAACGATATATAGCTCGAGCCATAAAATTCGTCACGCGTTACCCACGGTTCTAAAATTACGTCACATTATTGAAAACATGTGTCTAAAAATAAAAGTAATCAAAACAAAAACAAAAAAAAAAAAAAAAAATATATATATATATATTCACGGATTATCGACACTTCTCCAGCATTTTTAAAAAATACATGTGTCACCTAAAGGGTTAAAAAGGTATTATTGTCTACTGCATGCCGTGCCATCGATTGGTTTTATAATTTATGCCGTGGTCATGAATGGAATTTGCGCAATGTTTGCGATCGAGTACGGGTCATAGCTTCTAACAAACAATGACCGCGTCTCCTATGCTTATTGTATTTAATACGTAGAAAAGACAAACATTAAGAAGATATTGGCAACATCCGCTCCTAATGGTGAAATATTATTTGATAAACTAAAGGGAAATCGAGATAAGTTCCACAATTAAACATCCTTACGCATTTGATTAATTACCTAAAAGCTCGACGAACACATCAACGAGGGACCCAACGTAAGGTGTCGAATCTGCATTTTGCGAGGTTTATAGGAGGGTTAAAACAAAGTGAGATTCTACTTTCTACGCCGGTTGCATCGTGCAGTTTCGACCAGTTTCATTTTTAAAAAGAAGAATTTAGAGGAAAGGCCAATTTTTTTTTGGAAAAAGTTGAAAAATATAGGATAAATTAGATAGTTTAAGACAATAAAACGAAAACAGAAATTTCGCAGATTCGACACCTTGCGTCGGGACTGTCGACATGTGGACTGTTCTTCCAAGAACTGATATACCCCATTCCAAGCCTTTTGGTTCAAAGTTTTGCCTTAAAATCCTTCAATGGATTTGTCCCTTCTGTATGGTTAAAATTCCACGAGTTTTATTAACGTCACAACATCGTATTAGAAGGTCATGTTTCTGAACTTTATTTTTAAATATTTAAAACGCGTAGAACAGAAGCAACAACACAAATCGTCAGAGTGCAAGAGATGCTTCGCAAGTAATGGTTGTCGGCACGGGCCCGGAGCTTAGACTCACTCACACATCGAATTATCCTTGTAACTACGCATTACACTCTTGAAGTGCCGCCACGGTTTTACAAGGAGCTAGGTATCCTACAGTGACGGCACGGCATGCCGTTGATATCCACGGTACGCCGTCGCCGCGGACGGTAAATAAAAAGCGTCTTCATACAAACACATACATTTGGCTTCCCTGTTATGCTATCATGCGACCGAAACACAATTAATAATAATAATAATAATAATATCTTTACTGTAATTAAATTTAACTATAACTAAAAGACATGTATAATATAATAATGTAAGTGTACAGTGGTTTATAAAGTAAAATAGAAAATAACATAATAACAGTTATAGTTGAAGTTTCACATAACCCGCCTCACTAGGCTAGCCTGTGTTGAGGCAGTAATTTTGCAAATTATTTTGTTGTTTTAAAATACCTATGAATAAATACTTATATTATTATATTGTACGAGTAGCTTAGAAATAGTGAGAAGGACACACGTAACAAGAACGTAAAGCGAACAAAAAGCAAGGACCGAAAGAGAAAAACCCACCTGACCATAATCCATCTTATGAAAGAGAGGAGGAAGGTGTTTATTTGATTTAAGCCCCATCAAATTGTACAAAAACTTCGCATCTCAAAAATTTAAAAGTCAAATGTTTTATAAAACGGCAGCCACGATATCTCGATTTTAGTAAACTGTTTTTTAACGCTAGTAGTAGAAATGGGACAATACCATTTTTACTTTTTTATATAATTCGGATGAGCGAATAAAATTGAGAAAACATCGAGAAAAATGTTTAACGTGCCGCCGTTTTGTAAAAAAAATAAATGTATGGTCATATCTGAAACCAACAATCACAAAACTCATATTGATTGAATATATGTTTAAAATTAATAAGAAATATAGAGATCATGTTTATTTTTTTCCGATACCGACTGCCAATAAGGGATGTTTTCTGCGTATCCATATATTTTAATATATGAAACTATTATGTATATCAATTTATATATTTTTTATCTTCAAAATTTGTACACGTTCTTAAAGGTGTAATAAATATATGTATAAATTTTCAAAAAGAAAACTTTTATAGTTTTGAAATTATTATCCCACAAATCTCCAAAACATAATCCACCCTACTGCCTTAATAGTTATCAATTTACAATGTGTGTATTATTGCGTACTGATCGTTAATCATCATACATAGGTGTTCAAATTCCATAATTAAGGAATGTATATCTACATAAAGTGGGTTTCCCATATACTTAGTAGTGTTTTATAAATGGGGTAGAAGCAAGCTATTAGAAAAATTAAATGACTTGAGATGATTAACCCCTCGGAGTTGTTTAATATTACTAAAAGGCAGACAGTAATATCTGAATGTATATTTCCACAGAATAACCGATTACATAAAAAAATCACAACGTAGATTTAGTTTTACTTCTCTTTAGACTAGACGGTCTACGTGCGAAACCGAGACTTAAAAATATTGTAAAACAACAGTAATTTACTCGTTTCTGAAAGCAGTTCACGGCTGTTGAAAAATTATTACATTTTAATTATGAAGTATGATTATAATACTGGGTACGACAGGAGAATATGTTAACATTCTCTTAGTAAAAAATAATATTAACTTAAAAAAAACCCGTTTCCAAAAAAAGAAAACGATCTTCACTGTACAGCAGAAAATATGTGTGTATGTAGTAGACATGGGCAGATTCATTCGCCGTAGTGAATCGATTCAGTTAAATGTCTCGTGAATATATTCATTTAACTGATTCGTTTAATTCACTATTTTTTTTAATAAAATAAAGGCATTGTAAATTACGCTATTATTGGAAATATCATAAAAAAATAATCTCACGCAACTATATAATAAACAATATGAAAAATGAATCTGCACCTCGACGTAGTAAATAATGGTATCGCTTTTAACCAACTAAAAGTGAGTGAGTGACGCTCAACGAGAGAAAATAAATTATGATATCCCTTGTCACCATCTTACCTACCATCGATCAAGTATAACATAGATCCACTCCAAGATTCTTACCTATTGATTACTTCGGAAATTCTCGCCGAATTACTGAAACTGGCCGCTTAGCCGCGTTGGGACTAACAACAAATGGATTTACCGCGGGCACTGAGGAATGAATTAGGAACTTCTGACTGGTGTCTTGCAGTGACTAGACTAACTCGCATCCCGCGGACCTAGCACGGATGTAGTGACTACGACGTCACAACTGAATATATGGAATACATTTCTTAATTATTTGAATTAGGGAAAACGGACGGCGATGCCTAATAGGGATGAACTCAGAATTACTGACTGGGTGACTTGAGGCTGTTTGCGTACTGGAGAATGTGCGGGCTGCGGACAAACGATGACCTATGAATTTTTATGGATTATGGCGCGGGATACTGGACGTCAGACGGAGTCATGCATAATACGACAATACCTCCGGCGACTTTGTTCGAAGACACTCAAACTCAAACATTTTGTACTAAAATCAACGCACATATCTCAAGCTCGTAATGGCTTTCCACCATGAACTATGTAGCTAGGGAATATTTATTTTAAGGTAAAAAAATAAGGTTCGTATTAGAAAAATGTCACATTTTATTTTATTTTTATTTTATTGACACTTTTCAATTGTAGGAGTTCAATAAGAAAAACATTGTTCTGAAATTATGGCAAAACCGAAACGAAAAATTTGTAGGGTTTTTTCACAGAACGTCAACTTTCAAAACGTCACCACTGTGCATAGTGCATATCATGGAAAAGAGCGAAGATGTTAGTAAAATAAAAGAATTTAAAAAGCCACCATAGTTCAAGTTGCTCCAGGCGCCAATTGGCTTAGGGGCGGGGTTGGACACTAGTTCCTGATTTCATCGCCAAAAAGTTCCCGATGATGGAAGTAAGTATGATGGATTTTGGCTGACGTTGACCATTAACTAAAATTTCACGTCATGTTTTTCGACAGACTGAGTTGTCGGACCCCGTACAACAATATTATTATATAACATGAAACTAAACATCTCAATATTTTTGTTGACAAAGCAAACGCATGGAGATCCCTTTCTAAACAGACATTAAATTATCACAAAGACTAGTAAATAGACTTGCGTTATCTCAATTTGAAGATTTTAATAGTATATATATATCTGAATTTCATGCAATTGCCACCATAACGGTAAATCAAAGTTTTCAAATGGCGTTCTCTATCAAGTATTCTCTTCTGGTAAGCAAAATATAATAAAAACACAATTAAAAAGTGTCTCAACCATTTAAAAACAAGTTACTAATTAATTTCGATATAATTTCAGGTTCTCGCCCTGTTCATCCATGCTTCTGATTCTCAAATAGCCAATTGTAATGGAAAAACATTTTTATGTCTTGGACCACAAGTGTATGTGCGATGCGTCGCTGGTCCATTTGGTGTATTTAGACCCACGCTATCATTTGGTATCTGTGCTGCGGGTACACAATGTTTAAATACAGCCCCGAGTCCGTGCACTCCTAATCCACCCACAACCACTACTAAGGCACCGACCACAAAAGCTCCCACTAAGAAACCAACGACGATAGCTCCGACCACAACGAAAAAACCAACCACGTTACCTTCCACAACTATCAAGATACCGATAACCACGATAGCTCCTACAACTACTAAGAAACCAACAACCACGATAGCTCCTACAACTACTAAGAAACCAACAACCACGATAGCTCCTACAACTACTAAGAAACCAACAACCACGATAGCTCCTACAACTACTAAGAAACCAACAACCACGATATCTCCCACAACTACTAAGAAACCAACAACCACGATAGCTCCTACAACTACTAAGAAACCAACAACCACGATAGCTCCTACAACTACTAAGAAACCAACAACCACGATAGCTCCTACAACTACTAAGAAACCAACAACCACGATAACTCCTACAACTACTAAGAAACCAACAACCACGATAACTCCTACAACTACTAAGAAACCAACAACCACGATAGCTCCTACAACTACTAAGAAACCAACAACCACGATAGCTCCTACAACTACTAAGAAACCAACAACCACGATAGCTCCTACAACTACTAAGAAACCAACAACCACGATAGCCCCTACAACTACTAAGAAACAAACAACAATAATGACAACAAAGAAAGCAACAACTACAAGACGTCCTGTAACTATGACTACAAAAAGAATTACAACAAGACGAGTTCCTCCAAAAACTACCAAAAGATTTCATCACCACGGGCACGGTAGTCATGAACACAATGGACATGGTCACCATCATGGATCATCCTCAGATGAAAATAATTCTGATTCAGCTGAACCACATTCAAAACCAGTTCATCCTAACCATCCCCCAATTAAGATTCCTATTCTTCACCCAATTATTAAACCAATCCATCTTCCAAATCTGAAACCAAAATCTCATTCAACTATCACATCAATCAACCTTCCAAATATTAAACTAAGTCCTTTGCCAATTCTAAAACTTAACCCGATGCCGATTATTTCAAATCCTCTCCCAACTATCAAACCACTTTCCCCATCAATTATTAAACCAATCTCTCTTCCAACTCTCAAATCTCTTTCTCCACCAATCATAAAACCAATCCCGATTCCAACCATAAAACCACTTTTTTCACCAATTATTAAATCTTTCCCTCTTCCAACTATTAAACCGATTTCACTTCCAAATATTAAACCAATTCCTCTTCCTACTGTTAAACCACTTTCTCTGCCAATTATAAAACCAATCCCTCTTCCAACCATCAAACCACTTCCTCCACCAATTATAAAACCAATCCCGTTTCCAACTATCAAACCACTTTCTGCACCAATTATTAAATCTTTCCCTCTTCCAACTATTAAACCGATTTCACTTCCAAATATTAAACCAATTCCTCTTCCTACTGTTAAACCACTTTCTCTACCAATTATAAAACCAATCCCTCTTCCAACCATCAAACCACTTCTTCCACCAATTATAAAACCAATCCCGCTTCCAACTATCAAACCACTTTCTGCACCAATTATTAAATCTTTCCCTCTTCCAACTATTAAACCGATTTCACTTCCAAATCTTAAACTAATTTCTCTTCCTACTATAAAACCACTTTCTCCACCAATTATAAAACCAATCCCTCTTCCACCAATTATTAAACAAATCCCAAGTCAAAATATTAAATCAATTCTTCTTCCGATGATTAAACCAATTCCTCTACCACAATTTAACCAATTTCACGCTTAAAAACCCAAGTGAACTGATTTATCATCTCAAGTCATCACAAATTATCAGATACAGCGAATTCATGCGAGGTTTTTATTAGGTATGTAATATTATGTATTGTAATTCATAATTTGTATTGCAGTGTTTAAATAAACAATAAACAAATTTTTAAATGATGAAACCTTTTTTTCAATATTTCTTTTTATTAATGCCCGTGGATGGTGGATGAGTAGTTAAATAACCTTAAAAAATAAAACACGTCAAATGCCAAAATGCCAAATGCCAAATAACTTGCCAAATGCCAAATAACTCTCAAAAAAATTAATAAGACGGTCAAAAGAACTCTCTAAAAATACTTTCACATTTTGAAAACCCCTTCAAAAACGATGTAAAATGGCGTTTCTCAAGACTAAATTCTAGGTTTCTCGACCAAGTCAAAAGTCACAAGCATGGTGGTGATATTTTACATTTAAAAAGTTGGTACAGAAATGAGAAATACAGTTAATACTTAAAAGGAACCAATTTCTATAAAATACTCTCACATTAAAAAAAATACTTGCTAACATAAAGACTTACATAAAAGTAAATGTCCTCAGAACAACAAAATCAATAATAATAATAATTGGATTACTTCTATAGCGCCGTTTTAGTGGGAAAATCACCTCAAGGGCGCTTTACAAATAATTTATGTAACCTATCACTTAGACGTATAACTTATTAATACTAAGTTATTCCTAGGAGTTAAAATTTAAGTAAGATTTATAGCTATTAACTTACAACTTAGTAACTAACTACTGAGACATATGACTAGTGTTTTACATATATGACTTATAGCTGGTGTTTTACAATTTAGTCTTAAGAGGAATGGCTGCGTGGCGTGTTTCATACAAAACTTAATTTTGGATTTGAGGTCAAAATACTCACCTAAACCTAATGATCTTTTTTTAAATCAAAAAGTATAGTAAATATCTAGTACGGATAAGAAGTAATTTATTTATTTTTGTTTTACATTATGACATATAGGCCATTAAAGGAATAGATTTTTCGCGATTTTAGAAGCATTTTTAACAATTATTTGGGGGCTAACGGGGATTTAAAAAAAAGTTTTACCCCATTTACTTTGAAAATATAATGAAATATCAAATAAAATAAAAAAATTAAAATAACTATTACGGTGAAATTTAAATTAAATTAAAAACGACCAATTTACGTTGGAACACAAATATGCCGTACATTATTTAAAATATCGACACGCAAAAACGTTTTTTTTTTTAAATTTTTATTTTTGTATTTTTATTTACGTAATCATATATACTCGTACATAACAAATACGATAATTTTTAAAAATATATAATAAACCCGCAAATACTTTTCTAAATTGCCTCTAAAATTAAGAAAATTGTTTTTTTTTCTATGGCATGTACTTCATAATTTAAAACAAAAATAAATTCTCATCCGTACTAGATATTTACTAAACCTTTAATTAAAAAAAATATGTCATTCAGTTTGGACGGGTATTTTGGCCTCAAACCTAAAATAAAGTTATGTATGAAACAGGCACCGCAGCCGTTCCTGTTAAGTATAACATTGATTTAAAACTAATGTATATTTATGACAAAGTGCACGTTTTTACGCAAAACTGCAAAACTGTCTTACAACTATGGTTTAAAACTAGAGTCTTACAACTATGGTTTAAAACTAGAGTCTTACAACTATGGTTTAAAACTAGAGTCTTACAACTATGGTTTAAAACTAGAGTCTTACAACTATGGTTTAAAACTAGAGTCTTACAACTATGGTTTAAAACTAGAGTCTTACAACTATGGTTTAAAACTAGAGTCTTACAACTATGGTTTAAAACTAGAGTCTTACAACTATGGCTTACAACGAACATACTCGTACATATAGTTACAATATTACAAATACCTATTAATTGTTTTTGTGCTTAATTCGTAGAACTCCATTTAATTTTTTTAAATTTAATGTAAATCAAATTCAATAATGTTATTATTAAGTTCTGCAAGTATTTTTATTTGTTATTATTGTGACAGCTGTTTCGGCGTTTAAGGCCATTTTCAAACTGTAGTTAATCCACATTGTGACGACTTATTTATATGATTTAATTTACCCCACTCCTTTAAAATTTGGATGGGTAATGATTTATTATCGGTAAAACCGATTTAGTGAGAAAGCAATTAAAATTCTGAATTCTGGTGAGGTTTTCACATTTATAATGTGTTTTTACTCGTATTTAACTGACAATGTTTTCTTAATTGATTTATTTAAATGTGTAGTATTGTTTTGATAATGTGAACACACTGAGAAGCGGTGAGTATATAATTTTCCTTACTTTATTAATTAATGTAATATTAGGATCATTCGTTCGTTTGTTAATTTCTAATTGTTCAAGTAAATTTAATCTTAGACCATTTCTTTCTATATGTAAGGATTTAGGTTTTTTGTTGTCAAGCGGGACGTGATTATTTACTAAAAGATGTTCTGCGAATTTTGAAGAAGTGCTTTTATTTTTATAATATCTTATATGTTCATTGAATCTAGTTCAGAAAGCCCTTCCCGTCTGCCCTATATAGGTAGCGTTGCAGTCGGCGTGGTCACATTTTAATTCATATATGCCACTATTATTAAGTTTGGGATTTTTACTTTTTGAGTTTTTTAGGCTTGTTCCTATATTATTATTCGTTCTAAAAGCTATATTTAAACGACATTTTTTAATTTCGTTTGCAATTTTTACAGATATTGGACCGAGAAATTCCAGACATGCAAATTTTTCTAGTTTATTATTGTGT
The DNA here is from genome assembly GCA_022606495.2 of Halesus radiatus. Lineage (NCBI taxonomy): Eukaryota > Metazoa > Arthropoda > Insecta > Trichoptera > Limnephilidae > Halesus > Halesus radiatus. Next base: position 118,124 of record JAHDVE020007951.1, on the reverse strand, counting down.
ACCGGATATATTAAATTGACTTTATTTTTATACTCGTATTTCTTGCTTTTTATAATTTTTTCAATGTTATTTGCCTCATAGCCGTTATTAACCGCGACAACGGTTTCATGTAATTTGATTTCTTGTTAGATTAAATAAGGCATCATCTGTATCTAGGTAGGTATTGGAGTAGGAGTAGGAGTAGCATTTTCACGCGATTAGTTCGATATTTTTGTTTCCTTTTCTTTTTCGTTTATTTCGCTATTTTATCCAGAGGAATATTAACGAGTCTATGTACCATTGAATGGTAAGCTGATAATTTATGAGACCAAGAATGAGTTGAGTTTGCGTTTATTGTTATATCTGTAAAAGTTGGTTTTCTAAATATTTCGAAGGTATGTCTATTATTACTTCTACCAATTGTAAGATCTAAAAAAATATTTTACCCTCTATCTCATGTTCAACTGTGAAGCAGATTTTATTATTAACGGTGTTGGCCCAATTAGTGAAGATGTCTAACTGTCGGTTGGTGCCTATCCAACATATGAGGATATCGTCTACATATCTGATGTAGTATAGTATGTATTTATCTAAGGGAGATTTAAGGATTATGTTTTCAATATAATCCATAAATATCTCTGCTAGAAGTGGACTTAACGGAGATCCCATGGGAATACCATCATTTTGTTGATAGTAGGTATCGTTGAAAAGAAAATAATTTGTTTCTACACATATTTTAATGAGTTGGAATAACTCTTTTCTTATCACCGGGTTGGTATTACATTTTTCAAGCATATTTTCAATTATTATAAGGCACTCTTTAATGGGGATGTTGTTAAATAAGGATTTTACGTCTAAAGAAATGAATTGATGCTGAAGATCAAAATTTTTAATTTTATTTACTAGTTCTATCGAGTTTTTGACGCTGTAACGTGGTGAAAAATTTGCATATATTTTTAATATGAAGTTAAGTCTTTTTGCCAAGTTTGTTGTCGGAGCGTTGATGAAAGATACCACGGGTCTTATGGGAATATTTTCCTTGTGAATTTTAGGTTGGTCATACAGAGCTGGATCTCTTGGGTTCATAACCCTGACGTTGACCCTGATTGAAAATGGCCTTAAACGCCGAAACAGCTGTCACAATAATAACAATTAAAAATACTTGCAGAACTTAATAATAACATTATTAAAATTGATTTACATTAAATTTAAAAAAAAATTAGAAATACCTGTTATGATTATTGCCCGTGTTGTCAGTGGTAAAGCATACAAAAGTAGAAGTGTAAGAAAAGTTATTGTATTAAATAGGGTAAGTAGGAGGAAGGAAGGAAGTAAATAATTCCTTTGGACTGAGTAATCAAAAACATCATTAAACCAATGCGGTCGTTACTCTGGGTACGATAATTTAAAAAGGTGAGTCTTTAGTTTTGCCCTGAATTCAGTAGAGCTGTCAATCTTTCGCAAATGTGAAAGGTTGTTCCAAGCTGTTGGGCCGAAAACTGAAAAAGCTCGGTCTCCGAAATTGGTATTAGGATTGCGTTTAGGTACTAAGAGTCTTCCTATGGCTGTTGAAGATGGTGATCGAAGAGTTGATTGACTAGTATTAACATCGTTTGGAGTGCACAGTTCCGACAAGTAGGGTGGCGCCATGTCATGTATCGTCTTAAAGATCATCCAGTATAGTTTGAATTGGATTCTCTCAGGATACTTAGGCCAATGAAGGTTCTGCAGATGATGAGATATGAGGGAGTATTTGGAAACGCCGGATATCAGCCTTGCTGCAGCATTGAAACCTGACTGAAGTCGGTCAGCCTATATTTTAGGGAGACTTGTATATATGCCGTTACAATGGTCAAGTCGTGACACAACGTAAGAATTTACCAAGATCTTTGTGCCATTAGCTGGAACATTTCTCCTTATTGATTTGATTTGACGCAGATGAAAGGAACCTGCGCTATAATGTCTTGTAAATCTGGGATTTGAGTGAAAGATTTGCATCTAGATGCACAACTAGAAGTTTAACGCCTGTTTTAGGGATGATGAGATCGCTTTCCAAAAGCCATGCCGACATACCTATACAGAACATTGGAAAGTTGTATTTATACAACTATGTTAATCATTGGTAGGCGCTATCATCCTTCAATTTGTGTGACTGGCGTATTGCGCACCTAGAGAGAGATTGACAAATTAAAGAGTTTGACTGGACATTCGTGTAATGCGCAGCTTTGCCGGCGTTATTCAGAAATCCAGAATGGTAATTTCTTTCAGATGACCCCGCCTCCTACCAAAATTGGTTTCTGCGCATAGGCCGTCAGGCGCACTATATTGTTATATTTTTGCGAAAAAAGTGTTCGAACAGACTGCCTCGTCTTTGGTCGTGTTAGGGTTTTGCTAACTTGACTAATGCATTTTAAAACAGCTGAAAGCTTGTTGGTCTTACAAGAATGTCTTCAAGAAATATTTTATCTAACAGTTGCTTCTACAAGGTGTAATGTTTATGATTTCGTCTGAATTACTCTATGTTATGCATTTTTCGTGTGCGTGCATTTAATGCATACCGTAGAGCCTACGTGCATTGTAGCAGTTATGCGTCCACATAGTTTACATATTCGCGTAAATACAACAATCACCAGACATGTCACGATTTTGATAGCAAGAAATAGTGTACACACATTTTTCTCTGATTCACACAGAGCGATGACTTTTGGAGGTGAAATAGTCGTATTCATCTTGGGGCTAGATCCAACAAATGCTCTCCACCTACCACCGGTCTTATGGCCTTCATGCCTCTTAATCCTGCTTCAATCTTTTTCCACTGAGATGCTTTCACTTGGTCAAGATTTTCGGTGACCTGTCACCTGGCATTCTCTTTACGTGACCAGTTCATCGTATTTTCATTATCATAAAGTTTTGATAAATAAAATCATAACTCCTCTATCACAAAGAAGAGAAGGAGGATCGACCGTAGCCGCAGGGATTAAAAGACGTGGATTCATATTTCCACGTTTTCCTCAAAAACATCCTCCGCACAAAATTCAGGGAGGCGTTTTGTTGCCATTGTTTTTAACATGTTGATTGCGTTTGCAATAATTGAGTTGTTATTCTCTTAATGATGCATTTTCTACAGCCTTTCGTATTGATACGTTGGCAGCTTCCAGTATAAACTTTCACATGCACCACGCAGTTCGTAAAAATGGGGACCAAATCTTTCAAAAATTAGTTTCTTAGATCAAATATTTTTCCAGACAGACCATGGAGGTGGCACATTCGGTATTCATCTGAACGTATGTCATCGTATTCTATAGGTCAGTTACATTAAACATCATCTTACAGGTGCGTGAGATACCGCTGATATATTACTATGCGTTTCCTACTATAGTCATGCAATTCATGATAAAGAATATACGACCAAGACGTATATTAGCTAATAATGTCACCCATCTGCAGTATTTACAGTTGGATTAAATGCGTCATCAAGGGACTGAGATAAAGAAATTAAATTCATCCTACATACAACTAACTATTAGGTCGGAAAATTATAGCACGTTGCTTGGGGTGTATCTATCTACCCACAAGTGTTTTAAAAAAATATATAGCACGTCTAAAATAAACAAACTTTGTTGTTGTTGTTGTTGTTGGTTGTGATATTTGTCTCTTAGCGTTTTGTCTTAAGCCACGGTAAACTATTTTAAAAAAAATTGAGCATTTGGGAGCTGAGATCATTTCCTTTTGGCGATGCATTTTCTTAACTAACTAACAAAATAGTCAATTCACCGCAGGGGTAGATAGACTGGTTTGAACGAATAACTCTATCCCGGTCATACACTTGATCGTAGGTATCATGTTTTCAAGACATATCCATGACTTCTTGAATTTACTTGTGTTTTTTTGAATTTGAATTGAAGGGATTTGACAAACTTTGCTAAGAGTGTAAATTATATGAACCTTATTGATAGAGAAGGTAGTTTACTGATAATTTCACTTTCCTTTTGGTTTAACAGAATTCTGATTTATCTCCCAAATGTCAGGAAATCATCTTTAGAATATTTCTATCCAAATTTGAACAAAAAAAACATATTTACATTAACCATAATATAAAGAAAAACTGTAATAAAGCCGTTTTCCTAATCATTTTGCGATTTGGTAGGTCTCCATCTAGCATAAAATACACAATTTTTCAGTCGAACTAGTCTATCCCGGAAACACGCATCGTTCGCTTTTGAAGGTTATTGATTGTACAACGAAATCGCAAATATTGTTTTATTGTACAGTATAAGAATTCTATTGATTCGAACCTTAACCGATTAAGCTGATTTAACTTTGCAAGAATATTCTAATTATATAGAAATAAACAAAAATTTAACCTCATTTAAAAAGATAAATAACTTAAGTATCTTTATTTTTTCATTATTTTGTACTACACTTGTTGGTCAAGGTCTGCACGTAGTAAAAATATTCTTTTATCAAGGGAGCTTTTCATATTTTCGCTAAGATATTTGTTATTTTATTTATTTAGTAATATTGTCTTCAGAGTGAGTTTCTCATTAGAATATAATTGAATTGTCTTAATAATAAAGAGTAGGGTCCTTGAGTTACTGAGCGTGTAAATAAAATGGAAAGAGAATAATTAAAATGATATATCTTATGAAACTATATAAAGACAATTCCTTCAACGGAGTATTCAGAGTCTATTGATACACCTAACCACACAACACAGGAACACACCGCCAGTCAAATAATGAAGAACGTACTTCTTACGCTTTCAGTAAGTCATACATTTTCTCAAATTTTTTTTTTAGATATCCCATTAAAATCCCACAAAAATGATGTGTATTTTTATGATCTAATCCTTACGCGTGTCTTTTTCTCTTTTCTATCTTCTGTTTTTATTTATACTTTTTCCAATTTTGAGCATGTTTATGTACTAAATCCACATGATTACACTAGACTTTATACAAAGTTTTTAGTGTAATATATATATGATTTTTTAAAAATATAAATACCGCTCAAGAGTCCCAACTGCTCCAAACCGTCTAGAGCCAGTGAGACTATGACATCCCCAATTGGGAAATGTTGTGAGGCTGAAGGTATTGGGGAGGGGAAGGAGAAGGGAGGAGGAAAGTGGGGAAATACCTGGCTTTTCAGATCTGGTCACCAAATATATTAAAGCTATTTCAAACAACATTTCAATTACGAATGGTGGTCTTTCACTAGAGCTATACTGAGAGTATCTTCCACTCTGGAACGCGCGCAAATATACAATATATTATTTTTAAATGAATTAATTGTGAAACAGCACAAATTAATAAAATAAAATTTACTTGAATTTACCGGGATTGAACCCGCGACCTTCGGATTCGTAGGCGACAGCCTTACCCCTCGACCATGGAGGCCGTTGGTCACGGAGGCCATTGGTCACCATGAAACAAGCAGCCGCCTAGTATGGTGATCTAATGTATCTACTCCATGTAAATATCTCCATTAAATATCATGTATTTTATAAATAAAAAAATATTTTCTCAAGGTAGGTATTTTGTTTTTTCGTATCGCGATCGAAAGAACTTTAAACTTATTTTATCGTTCACAGGTTTTTTTAAAAATTGCATGCTTATTTGTTTTCAAATTTCGTGTAGATTTAATAGCTTTCTGTAGAAATTCGGGACACAGCGGGATTTAAACTCGCAACTATCGTATTGTTAATTAATAATCTTGTATCAATTTTTTGAGTTAGGACTCGAGATCTAGAAATGGTCGAGATAGAAGAAAAAAAGTTGCACTATGCGTATACGCGTAATAATAATTTTAATACATCATAATCAAAGAAACCCGCGAGAAAACTCGAAATATTTTTCAGGTGCAAATATCTGTAGTTGTTATTTTTACTATAGGCAGAGGCCGCCTAATTAACAACATTGTTATACTAGTAAAATCGACAGAGTTGCGGATTTTGCTAAACATGCCAATAATAATTAGTAAATAGTTCCTTCGCATAACCCCATGATTTAGTCACCACTTTTTAATCAGTGTTCCATTTTCATGACAACTAGCATTGTGGCCTGTTCTTTTTAGTTCAGTTCTGCCATAAATTTGGTTTCATCTATGTTGATGCTGTTTAGATAATTATTTTATTTATCTACATATCATTTGTTACCCTTTTCAGGTGTGTCTGGTGTTCAGCATGGTCAGCAGTCAGCAGAGTTGCAATGGCAGAGGGTTTCTTTGCCTGAACTCATCGGATTTCCTAATCTGCGTAGACGATGGAAAAGGCCAAACCCAGACGGTTGACAACAATGTTCAAAAGTGCCCAGCCCTGACCACTTGCAAGAACACGAACAAACTGGAATGCACGGCAGCCTGAAGGAAGATACGAACAAATTGAAGAAGAAAACAATATTTTTAAAATAAGAACTTAATTAATATCTTTATAATCTTATACTCGGTAATATATCCACCAGTATATACTCGTATACGTGGAACCAAAACCCGTTATTTATAAAAAGACTACAATGATATATAAGATGGCAAGTATTGCTAAACCATGGCTGATGTTTATTTACTTACTTAAGTTCATGCCAAATTAGAAAAATCAGAAATAGATTGATAAAATTAAAACAAAAACTAAGAGGAATCCAATGGTAAAGTGCGCGAATTCGAACCAGATGTCTCTTCCGCTAGGGGCGCTGTCACTGTCGTGGTATTTATACAGGATAGTGTTTAGGTGAACCTAATAGCATAGGATTATTTTAAGAATAAAAATATGTATGTCTTTAAATATCCCGAAAAACATAAAATTATTAACTTTAATTTTATAATTTAATCTTAATTCAACTAGATATTGACAATAGATATTAGATTAGATATTCAATTAGATATTGACAATATTACGTATAGGTATTTTTCTTCGTCAAGGTATGGTTATTTTGAATTCAAATAAATTATTATGTGTGTATCTGCTGTTATTATTTACCTCTACAGAATCATTTGGACACAAAGAGTTATTTTCATCAGTCGTGTAAACCTTGAATCATGATAAATATCGAAAGTACCCGTAACGAATTACTTTCATTAGAAACAGACTACGAATTTATTGAAATTAAAACGTTATTCATAAAGACAATAAGTTGGGAACTCCAGTGACGAGTATAATGAATGCGTATTTGAAGAAAAAAAAAGTCGATTTTGAATGTAGAAATGTTTTGTATATTGGTTTTCGTGCAATTAATATGCAGAACTAAACGCTCCGGCTCAGTTGACATGTTGACAAGTGAATGACGTCATCTGAACCCGATTCCATTGGCGCTACCTAACATTTAAAAATGAACCCGCTTTTACTAGTATAAAAATTACTTAAATAATTTTTAATATTCATTCATGATCCATAATATAGAAAACATAATATGAAATGAAATGAAACATAATATAATGATATGCTGCGAAAACTTTGTAAAACCTAACTTTATGTACCATAATCAGTTCCATAGAAAGTTGAATTCATAACTCATGGGAGTGCAACTTCGTTGTATGTCTTATTTGAAATAAAAAAAAGCACAAAAATAAATTTAGCATTAAATCAATCAGATAATTACTACATTTTAACAACCGCTCAGGTCCTCTAAAAAATACTAAATATCGTTTGAAAATTCAACGTACGCAATATGGGAAAATGGCTCGTCCAACTACTAGCTCGTCCAATCGTCGGCTATTTCGGATCTGATCCTCGGAATTATTATTATTTTTTTTAAAGAAAGACAATATTTGAAAATCTCCTACTACCATCACAGTAAGCGGAAGATGTTGCTTGTGTCATAATGGAGGACTTAGACAGCCGAGGAATTGAACGTGATCCCAACTCAGCCACTGACCGGTTCAATGAATGTCGCCAAATGCATGAAAAAGAATTCAGAGTTATCACGAATGTCACGGGTGTGATATGCAGACGAAGATATTCCTATTTTATACTTTTCTTTTATTATAAATATTTTTTTAATACACCCAAAATAAGGTTGTCAGTTGTCACAATATTATTAATTTTCGCCCGACGTGCTAGGGATATTTATTGTGTTCAAGTTGAATTTGTAAAATTCCATATTAATTTAAAGTTTTTAAATTTAATAAAAACCATGTTTCATTATTCAATTCAAAAACGGTTCATTCATCAAAGAGTTATGCTAGGTAATCATTATTAAGACATTATCAAACAGTCTGTTACAGTTTGATAATGCCTTCGTAATAGTAATTATCTAGCAAAACTTTTTTATGAATAAACTGTTTTGTGAATTGAATAATAAGAAAATATTCTTGAGGCGATAGATTTTTTCGAGAGCACCAAAATCATGAATTTAACAATTTTTTAATCTGATAATCAAATTAACAAATAAAGCATTTATTTTGTTAAGAATTTGGTAAGAAAGAAAAATATATATTCAAGGGAACCTTTCACAAATAATCTTTGCTATAAAGCAGTAAAAAAAAAACTTGTTTCTTACATGCGTTCATAATTTTCTAATGAAAAAATATTATTTAGTGATTTACGATTATATTTTTTACAATATAATCAACCATTTTACTTTAATTCTTATCAAGGGAATTACTAGGAAAAGGTTCATTTTATCCAAAGTATTTTTTTGTGTTTCACAATGTGAACCAATTCGTAGAATAGATTAATCGAAACAGTGATTTCATTGTAGCTTCTCCTTAAACGTTTAACTCCAGTATTTTTCGAATTTAATTATTTTTTTAATTTATGCCTGATCTTCGCGATTTTTTGCGTAATTGGAAACAGACGTTTTAAAAAGCAAGTACTTGACAATCCAATTTCAACTTTAACGCCATCAGCGCAAGGAATACTTGTCATAACCGACTTCAAGGTTAATCTAAAATTTTCTTTTTGAATTGATTTTGGAAAAGCAACTTAACTTCGCTATACCCATCACTTGTGTTTAATATATAATAATTATTATATCACTCAATTCTGGTTTAAAAACCGTAAAAAAAAACAGTAAGTACAAAAAACGTATATACATTCAATAGAACCTACATAATGTATAGAAAATGGGAGATAAGCAATTGTATGAAAATCACCCCAATATTTCAAAAACACGACAATAATAATAATAGTTCTTTATTTCAGAAGGTACGCAGGGGTAGTGCGATGCAATACGTTCCGTAAGTGGTAATAATACAAACAAATAGATAACAATAGGTACGTAAAATAAGAGGAAGAAAAAAAAGAAGAAAAACATAGAAAAGATTACCCAGTAAACTATGCAAAATAAGTTTATTCATTAACCCTTACCACTCCATTATTTCTAAATATTTGTTGTCAGCCAACTCTAATTTTAATAATGTCAAAATATTAATTTACTGATAGGCAGTTATAAAAAGGTTATTTTAAAGTAAAACAAAAACGGTCAAAATCTTATTAAAACGTGAATTTAAATGTTTTTATTGAATAATCATAAGAAACAACGTCACGTGTCAAGTTTTGCGCGCGAAAATACGTCTTACCTTGTCGGCCGCCAGCCGACAACGGAGTTGTAGCGTACAGATAGTGATGTCGGCTGGCACCTGACAAAGGAGTGGTAAGGGTTAAGAGAGAAAAATATTGTTTATTCCTGCACTATATTGGATAGTATACTCGTATGCACGGGGGTGGGAAAAATCTAGGATTCCAATAAAAATAGATATTACAATTAACCTTTGCATGTTCTTTAAAAAATATATAAGAAAAGAACTTGAAAAACACAATTAAATATGATAGTGTTTTGCACTAACATTTTGTATTAAGGGCGAGAGGGACGTCGGAGAGTTATTATTTATTAATTCAAAATAATTATGGTATTATTACGCAATACGATAAACATAATGTTTTTAAATAAAAAGGCTTAGCATTTATCAAAATATAACCAGAAATATTACTTTTTCTGACCGTCCCATTGTAAGTTTTACAAAATAATTAAAATACGATAAGATTTTTAAAGTGGAGAAAAGTCTTTTTAATCCTTTATCGTTGCGTTATTGTAAATAAACATAACCAAAGATTTGTAATTTGCATTACAAAAAAAAACATTAAAGTTACGTAATGTTCATGAAAAAATTAAACTACAAATTGTTCTTTTTTTTATTTATCAAATCGACAAGTTACAGAAAAACTTTCACAGAATTTTTTAAGGATGTTTTTGTAAAAAATGCGTAGAACGGTCAGAAATGTGTAATATTTCTGATTATATTTTGATAAATGCTAAGCCTATGCAAATTAAAGAAAAACGTAATAAATATTTTTATTTTTAAAAACACAGTGTTTATCGTATTGCACAATAATATTATCATTATTTTGAATTAATAAATAATAACTCTCCGACGTCCCTCTCCCCGTTAATTAAGGCGTTTAATGAGCATGTAAGTAGTTATAAACAGTAAGTAAATATTTACGACTAGTCTAGAAAATAAGAGCAAGTGCATAAAGAGAAGTTTATTTAAGGAATTCTTGTCAGTTTTTTGAGGTGTGACATGATTTTCTTAATAGTTTTTTTATAGATGTTAACTTGATAAGAGCAACATGAATGAATGAAGATTATTCTTCCTTATCATGTTTGATGTGACGCTGCCGAAACGTCAAAGCTAACATATTCGGTTTATTATAAAATTCCCACAAACACCAATTATTATTGATTTAATCATTGAAGAAAATAATATTAACGTAACCTAAATGAAATGTGAAAACGGAAAAAAAACAACAGAAAATAAAAAGATTTCAGTCGCATCTGGGACTTGAAACCGGGACCTCTGCCTATCAGGGGCAACCGCTTTACCACCTTAGCTAATGAAACCCGTTCAATTTATGTCATCTTCATCATATCTCCATGGTCGAGGGGTAAGGCTCTCGACTACGAATCCGAAGGTCGCGGGTTCAAATCCCGGCGTGCGCAAGTAAATTTTATTTAATTAATTTGTGTTGTTTCACAATTAATTCATTTAAAAATAATATATAGTATATTTGCGCACGTTCCAGAGTGGAAGATACTCTCAGTATCGCCCTGGTGAAAGACCACCATTCAGAATTGAAACGTTGCTTGAAATGGCTTTTAGCCGTGTTTGGTGACCAGATCTGAATAGCCAGGTATTTCCCCACCTTCCTATTCCCCTTCTCCTTCCCATCCCCAATACCTTCAACCTCACAACATTCTCCAATTGGGGATGCCATAGTCTCACGGCTCCAGACGGTTGGGAGCAGTTGAGACTCTTGTGCGGTATTCACGTAAAAAAAAAAAATCTCAAATTCAAGATTTGTCAATATTATTCTTCATTTTTAATTCCACATTATTGGCAGCTATGATGATTACGATGATGATTACAAAGTTCTTAACGAACACAATTGCAAACTAGACAGTGTCAAACTAGATTAAATATTACAATGAGGTTCTTAAATCTCAATAAAAAAATTAATAATTAAAAATTGAATATATTCTTTAGACTTTTATAAAATGTCAATAGATGTCTCATATAAATAAAAAATCGGATATTAATCCGAGACAGGCCAAACGGAACTAAATAACGGTCGTTTTTTCACAATAGCTCAAATATCTATGGTTTCGTCACGACCCCCTCGGCGGAAGAAATAAATACTTATGTCGAATCTGTAATATAAGGTTTCAGTGGGAACATAATGCATGGCAGAAGATTTTTTTTTCGCTAAAGATGTATTTATTATAATACATTATTAAATAAGTGTATTTTCAATTATTGAAAATATATCAAAAACTCCCGACGAAAATATGAATTAGAAGAAGAAACAGAAAATAAAAAAAAAATACGGTCGCGACTAAGACTCGAACTCAGATCCTCTAGTCTATCCGGAAATGGCGTCTCTACCAATTAAGCTACCGAGAGCGTGATGAATTCAGTCATGCCATACTTCCCCTGATGAATCACTAATACTATTTTTCGATTATTTCCCATAAATTGGCTCCTATATTTGTATGCGAGTGTAAAATTCTGCACGAACATAATTGCATCCATCGAGTCTCAGTCGCGACCGTATCTTTTTACTTCCTTTGTCGTCTTCTGCTTCATATTTTCACCGAGAGTTATATTGATATTATAACCAATAATTAATGGTACAATGAAGCTTCAATAAGTTAATTCTAATTTTAATAGGAATATATTTATGTCACTGGAACATACTGTCATACCGAATATACAAATAAAAACTCTTTTTATCTTAAGCTATTGTATACCATGCCTAGCTAGGTACGAGAAGAAGTTCTCGTGCTTGTCTAACATTTTAAATATTATAAAGATACATTAAAGCAGAGATAAACATTAAATAAAACTATAAATACAGCGTAAATTCTTAAACAAAAATATTCTTTCTTACATCCTAGTTCTGAGACATCGTCAAATTCAAACCTCCAAAATGAGAAATTTAGTAATTTCCTTTGTTGTAAGTTAAAAAATAATTATTTAATATACAAACAATGTGTACATAAAGTTGAAACTCTTTTATAAATTTAATATTAAAGGAGAAAAATTATCATAATGATTCACATAAGGAAAAATAGCATCAGAATCAATAGTTCTTTTTTACTTATCTAAAAATCTTGTTGCCTTTGATTTTTATTATTGCGAACGTAGGGTTGAAGGATATATACGGTGATATTTATTGTCGATCACTGATGTTAATAAATTAGTACCTAAGTGTTTTTGTTTTGACGGGATATTCCTCGTTTCTCCATGTTTCTTTAGGCACTGGGAGTTTCCAGGCATGGCCAAGTCGCGTTGTTGTACGTTGGGAATTCATTTTCAATATATATTGCCTTGGTATGGCGGAAATATCTGACAATTGATGACAATCGTCGGCCATTAGCAAGAAAACAGCTTCGTTTTACTTTGTGAGCAATTATAAAGTAACTACAGCAACTCTAGAGAGATACTTTTCTTCCCCATTTAAATTGTATTTTTAACGTCTATTTCCCTTTAGAAAATATATATAGTTTTTTGATATATGTCGGATATAACACATCGATTATTCGGTATTTTGATATTTAAAAAAAAATCATGATATTTCGATCCCTGTTTTCTCGTGAATAAAAAAGAATGCCCATGTAACGATTCATATTCATTTAAATGAAACATAACGTTCCTACAAAACATGTAAAATAATAAAATCGATCGTCCCGAATTGCTATCCCTCGTTGGTTTCAATGTTCCAACGAGGCGTACCAGGCACACTACGCGTCTTCATTTAGAAACGAACAACACTAATGCAGCAAAGAACTCACCAATTACTCGCGCGATCACAACATATACCACGAAAAATTAATAGGACTTAGATATTATTCATGATTCTTTACAGAAGAAACTTATTAAATTTTCTTAGCGTTATACAAATTACTTTAAAACTAAACTTATTTTTTCTTAAAACATTCATAGTCAATTACAATTCTTGATTTCATAACTTCTCCATACTTCTCCAAATCATATCTCCACACCTTTCTTTTTATTTTTATTAGTCACATAAATTAGTTAATAATCATTCTCACCACAGACAAAATCAATAAGATATTGTATGGACATACGTAATTGTTATTTAAACAATGTATATTTTAATATACCAACTTTATCATTTGTAATAAAATATATCGTGAATGTCTAAATAAACAAATAAATAATACCAAATCTTAACAAAAGTTAACACAATGTTTTATATTTATCTGATAAAATTTTTTGAGTGGGTGAACTTTTACTTTTCAGATTTGTTTGGCAGCTTTCCACATCACGAATTCAATTTATCAGAGCTGCAGTGGAAAGCCATTCCTTTGCAAAAATACGACCCATTTTCAAATATGCACCGATATTGGGCAAGATAACATCACCATAACTCTGGACGATGTTCTACAAGCATGTCCCGATGGAGCCGTTTGTAAAATGAATAACTCCATTGAATGCACAGGACCGGCGATCTCCACACTCAAACCCAATGTAACAACAGTCAAACCCAAAGTAACAACTGTTAAACCGAAAGTTACAACTGTTAAACCGAAAGTTACAACTGTTAAACCGAAAGTAACAACTGTTAAACCGAAAGTAACAACTGTTAAACCGAAAGTAACAACTGTTAAACCGAAAGTAACCACAATTGCGCCTGAAATTAAGTGTCCCAGAAAAGGAAATTTCGCTAACCCTTCGGATTGCCACTCGTATTACAAATGTGAAGGATCTCAAAAAATCACAGTGAAATGCGCTTGGAATTCTGTGTTTAGCCCTGCTGCTGGAATGTGTACTCATGAGAAAGAAAACTGTGGATCAACTGTTGATGAAATACCTTGCTATTTGAATGGAAGATTTAGGGATCCGAAGAACTGCCAGTCATACGTCAATTGCCAGAGGGAAGGAGGTAAATGGAAGAAGGCTAAGATTTATTGCCCCTCATATCACTCTTTTCATGATATGAGTGGAAAGTGCCTATATGGAAGGGGTGGCTGTCATTAGTGTCTGATCAAAACTACTACGGCTGTATATCTGTGTCTAACATCAAGGGCCATTTGGGTCTTACATCGCTTATCGATTTTTATATTATTCCAACCTGGTTGACTTCCTGCCTCGCGCATCTTGATTCCTTCATTCTACAAATATGAAATATGAAGAAAAAAATCCAAGAATTCAATATTTTACTGCTGCTGTATTTATATTACAAGAAGAAATATGATTGTCATATGTTCCTTATAAAATGTATATGCATTAAATGTAATTTATTATGATATCTATATTAATAAATAAAAAATACAGATTCTGATTACCCAAAAGTCCATTTTTAATACTTGTAACTTGTTAATGACAAAAATCGATTTGCATGGTCAAATCAACCCAACCAAAGAGGAACAAATATAAAATAGAACGCGTTAAAAACTATACTGTCGTATAAATAATATGAACGGTTATGCAGTGAGGTGTGTGGAAGTAATATCTTTACCAAGCTGAGGATCTATAAATAAGGACATAGGAAATATAATCAATGAAAATATTTACTGAAAGAGGGTACATTGATTTTCAAAATAAATTTGGCCTTTAAGATTTAGAGCCATCGTTGATTTACATTCAAACAGGGTCGGTTTATTTCCGTTACACTTCCTACCTCGGTATATTACATCGTTTCCTGATACCCGGACCTTGTTGACATTGGGTGAAGAGGTACATGTTACGAATTATATGAAAATGAGTAATTATCCAAAAGCATGCAGTTCTAATTTAAAAGGTCTATGAAATGTCATCAAAATTCAAACGAATTATAGGAATAGAGATATATTTTGTGACTTGTACCAATTTGCCTCTCAAATTATATAAAAATAAAGAATAAAAGAAGAAATACATATTGCTTCTCAGAAGCTGGGCGTATGGGACAGATCCCGCAGATACATTAATATTACACAACTGCTGACCCTGTACAAATCGCAAGTGCGCCCCACTGTAGAATTTAGCGGCCACCTCTGGTCGGGAATCTCAAAATATCTGAAAAAAACCCTTGACTCTGCAGAAACGGGCGGTCCGTTTGATAGATTCGCCTATCTTAACAAACGGGTTGCAATCTTTGGAGCACAGACGTCAGGTGGGAATGCTGTCCTTGTTCTACCAGTATTTTAATGGAAGATGCTTCGAGGAACTAGCGTCATTGATCCCTTCGGCACGGGTGCATAGTCGGGAAACAAACAAACCGCCCAACAAACCGCGCGCACACGGTTGACATTTGTCACATGAGAACGGGTCGCTTCTACGATTCGTTCTTGTGTCAACAGCTCGGCTGTGGAATGATCTGCCGGCCTCTGTGTTACCTCCATCCTATAACATGTGTCTCTTCAAGACCCAAGTTCACTCCTTCCTATCCTCTAAAAGACCCTCCATACAGCATCCCCAAAGATGATATAGGCCTTGAGGGAAATTATTTCCTTCAGAGTCTCTAGTGGGGAGTTACTAAAAAAAAATCATTTTTTTGACATATACCGTTTCACCCATTTCATTTTAAACGTCTTAAAAAAGTCTCTATTCTATAGTTCTGTCAAGTCTTGAGGTAAATGTGGAGAAATTAAGTTTATCTCTCCTGAATAATTAGAGAATTGTGACATGTTCATAAACCATTCATTATTGTATCTCTTGTAAAACTTAGCGTCTTGAAATATGCAAATATATTTTTACATATAAAAAATTGGATTCACTTTAATAGAGTCCAATTTATAACTATTTTTTGCCGAACAATGGAGATACAGTATCTTGGCTTTAAGCCTTCCATATTTCTCTAACATTTTGAATTAATTTCAAAGAGAAACGGTATTAACAACCCTCGGTGGAGGAAAAATTAAAATCTCAGAGGTAATAAATAAGAAACCGAATTTTACAATAGCACACATATGAATATGAAATGGATAGCATAGTCCCAAATGTAGCCAACTATAAACCATATTTAAATACCCTATGATAACAATATTTTGTTCTAATCGATTTAATTGATTCGTATAAAAAACGAAATGTAAGACATGCTCGATATTACGCTTCGGGTAATAAACACTAAGAAGTGCATCAGTTGTTAACAAAGGATGGAGGCCACTTTCAAATCACTAAAAACCATGTATCCTTTTGTGTTTGCACATTGCAGTTTTGTACCACTTTATATAAAATTGTTGGATTGATGGAATGTAATTAGAATATTTTTTTCAATGTGTATTTTGTTTTCAATTTTTTGTTATGTAATTATTTTTATGTATGCTCATATTTTGTGCTTCTTTTGAAGATCACGATTAGTGGATCAATAGTTTTTATTGTTAACGCATATTTCAGTGTTCGTAAATTAATTATTTTCATGTAGGTTTTTTCGAACAGTCGTCATACATTATTTCTATTTATTAAAATATTTATGTTTGGTTAAAAATTCAATTAAATTTCGAATTAAAGCTCGCCCATTTCCAACTCGCCCCGATGCAACCTTTCGGGACTGCGTCATTTTTAGACACTTTTCCTCTATTGTATACAAACTTATAAGTTTCCTTTTAAATTCATGTTTTTCTATCTTTACTGTTTTAGTTGTTAGATATTAAAAAAAGTATTTTTTTTTACAATTTTTAACGAAATTTTCTGGAGCTGAGCTCTTGTTACTACTAAGAAAAGTAATTACTGTGAAATATTCTAATGTTCACAATTATTTTTAATCTAAGTAGCAAAGGCAATATTGAAATAAGGAAAATGATCAACGGATAAACTGAGTAAAATTATGTTGACATGGTTCTAATAGAGAAATATTATCTGTGATTATTCACGTAGCTAAAGAGAAAAGCAACGACCCTTGCGGTTTTATACAAATAGTGTAATCTGTCATGGCCAATCGTCTAATGAATTATTTAAAGCCCCTGGGAAAGATAAATATCACATCTGTAAGATTTTAGAATGTAGCAAAGGAAGTGCTCATGATATTTGACTGTAAAATGGAAAGCATTTTGGAAAGTAAAATATTCACTGCACTGTTTTCTTCGAGAAACATCATCTTTACTGCAACGTCAAGATGAGAGTTTCAGTGATTTCTTCTGTTTGTGTAAGTACAATTAAAGAACAAGCACTAAACTACACGATCTTACAATATTAACCAGCTTATCTTACTTTTATCAAGCTTACTTCTCCTTGGTTCCTCTTCATTAAAAAAAATGTTTTCCAAAAGAAAACCAATAATAGTTTATTATTTTTCAGATTTGTCTCATCATTAATGCACAGTTTATCCTGCAAAACGTTTTGGGAGAAAAAAAAAGTTTTTAAGTTCTGTCAATATTGGAATTGTAACAACAATTAATCTTGACAATTCTACCAACTATATTCACCGGACTTAATTTGTGATGCGAAAAACCCTCTCCAATGCCAACTGCAGGGAACAACAAATGTCATTCTAAAAGTGACAACCGTTAAACCCAAAGTAACGACGGTTAGGCCTAAAATAATAAGACTACACCCCAATGGACATGGAAACCACCATGGAGACGGTGGAGGCCATGGACATGGACTTGAACATCCCAACAAACCCAAAGTAACAACAGTTAAGCCCCTATACGCAAAACCACAACAAAGAAAGTTCTTCTGAAAACCATTCCCAAAAAAGTTCCAAACCACAACCACAATTCTGATTCATCATCCGACGAGCATAGACAACATGTAAATGTTCACAATCACGAGAAACCAAAGCCAAACTCAATTTACAAACCAATTCCTCCTCACCCAGTGGGTAGTTAATAAAAATACCACAAACAAAAAGCTTCTTTTGCTAGGAAGATCTTTCTTATTTTAGCTGTTTTATATTAGGTAATAATAGTCTGTCCTTTGGTGTTCGGCGGTACTGTCTCTGGTGAACCTACTTCTACTTTACTGCATCGGGAGATCTTGAAGAAAGGGATATCATTTGGGTTGGAGGCATTGTTGCTTCACATAATGGTTTGTGGCAGTATTCCTACCCAACACAACAATGTTGGATGACAGAATGGTTAGTAATAGGATTTTCGACAGGAGAAAACTTGGCATTTCCATAAAATAATATGTACTTTGCATCCTTACATACTAATACAATACACATTAGGTACATTTTTTCGAAAGAAAACCATCAGGGGTCTATTAAATATAGTAGGTATCATAGCAGATACAAACTTTTGTGAGATTAAAGATTTATTTAGAAATATTCCCGTTTGATATTCAATTTCAAATAGTTTCGCTGTTATTGAACGTATACCAAAATGAAATTTTTGAAAGCAGATGGAAAAATCTTTCATTTTTTAATATTAGCAACGGACATACGAGTATATAATTAAAAATCTTAAAATTTTGAGCGCAAACGTAGATGAAGTTTTTAAAATTGCTCACCGAGGGTTTTTTTTTGTAAACTTCATACGAAACTAAAAAAAATACTTAATCATTATAGAAAATAATATTAACATAACTTAAATAAAACATTAAAATGGAAAAAAAACGATAGAAAATAAAAAAGATTTCAGTCGCATCTGGGACTCGAACCCAGGACCCCTGCCTTTCCGGGGCAACCGCTTAACCAACTTAGCTAATGAGACCGGTTCAATTTATCTCATCTTCATCGATATCATATCTCAAATTCAAGATTTGTCAAAATTATTCTCTATTTTTTAATCCCATATTATTGGCAGCTATATTTATAATGATTACAAAGTTCGATTAACGAATAAACGAACACAATTGTAAACTAGACAGTGTATTTTTTTTTTCTGTCGTTTTTTTCCGTTTTCATGTTTCATTTAGGTTATGTTAATATTATTTTCTACAATGATTAAATATTAAAATGAGGTTTTTAAATCTCAATAAAAGTTATTAATAATTAAAAAATAAAAATAAATACTCAATTTTATTTTTATAACTTATTGAAGTTTGTCAACTTCATTGTAATATTTAATCATTTAAGAAGAGAATATTAACACATCCCAAATGAACCATGAATCCGAAAAAACAACAGAAAAATAAAAATATTTCAGTCGCATCTGGGACTCGAACCCAGGACCACTACCTATCCGGGGTAACCGCTTAACCAACTTAGCTAATGAGACCATTTCAATTTACGCCATCTACACCGATATCATACTTCAAGTTCAAGACTTGTTAATATTATCTTCCATTTTTTAAATCCCATATTATTGGCTGCTATCCTTATGCTGATTACAAAGTTTCTACCCGAACTCAATTGCAATCGGAATAGTCTCGGATATACCTACCCGATTTTTATTTATATGAGATATCTATTGACTTATTTTACAAGTCTGGAAAGAAATATTCATTTTTTTTTATAACTTATTGAAGTTTGTAAAAATAAATACATTTAATTAGACAAACGTATTATAAAGGTTACTGTTACATAATTTTTTTTTCGTTTTATATAAAAATGGCAAACATTGACAAATATTTTTCAAATGCTACATGTTGTTTCATAGAATTATTTTTAATTTTTAGGGAGCGTTTACGGTAAACTTTTAAATTCAAAAAGAAAGCTTCATCAAAAATTATTTATATTATGTGTTTGACTTCAATAGAAAAGGAGATAGAATGAGTTTTATGATGACGTGTCACTAAGTAATATTTATGTTTCGTGGCAAATACGTCACTTCGTGACCCGAATGACGCGAACCGTGGCTATCAGCTTTAACACGATAGAAAACTAGTAATCCTCCTCAAAATGCAATGTAAACGTTTATGGTTTCCCATCTTCGTTAAATGACACATTATATGACGAAAAGTCCAGGTGAATCGGCTGAAAAGGGAAGAGGGCGTCGTAGTTTGATAAGGGGTTTTACATTTATAGTTACATGGATTTTTCCAGTTGAAGCATGCGGTGTATTGGCGAAGACTTGAGTTTGTTAAAAGCCGTTGAAAATTATTATTTTCCAAACTCATCAAAGGATATGTTAGCAATCCTACCCCGATCCCAAAATTTTGCATATTATCATGATATTTATTTTGAAGTAATATATTTTTCATAGCAGCGGCGTGCATTGCTCTATGATGAAAGGTAGGCTCTGTAAATTTCATGTATAAATTATCGTGTATTGCATATTTGAAAATGCCCAATTTATTATCATCTTCCGTGGAGTAAATGAGCGTACAAGTCCCAAAGTCATGAAAAAATACACCTTGATCAGAAGTTTATTTATTTTTTTAAATTTTTATTATTTTTTTCTGTTTCGATTTTATTACGGTAGGCACGGCTTTGCAGCCTCTATGGACGGCACGCCACTGCTTTATAGGATATATTCCTGTTTTTTTTTCTGAATTTTTTTATGGGAGATGTTGACATTGAGAGCGTATTGTAATTCACCCTGATCAATGTATACCGGTAGGTACGTATGTAAGTATAATCGTCAATATCTTGGAAAGACCTTGACATTTTAAAACCGGTTTGAAAAAATATTAAAACAATTTTTGATCCTCAAAATATGTTTGTTTACTGTTTTACTTGAGATTTTGAATCGATTTATTCCTAGAGTTACATTAAAATATACAATATCATGATATCTTCCATAAAATAAATATAAAAAAATGAATTATTATTTAATAACATTTAATAACTCGGAGAGTTAAACATATTCTGTGAACGTTTACATACAAATCAACTTAGAGTATAGAACTGAAGTTAATACAGGAGATACACATATTAAGTGAACTTAAAAATAACAAAGTTTAATAGATTGTTTACACGATGGCATCCCTGCACTGTGTACATGTGAAAATGTTGAACTTGTGAAAGAATAAGTACATTTAGGAGTTATTATTGATTATTTTTTCAAGTGGGATTTACAAATAAATACAATTTGTGTACGACTAAGAGCAATTGTTAATAGATTTTACAAATTAAAGTTCTTTGTTCCAATACGTACACTTCGTATAATTTATTTATCATTAGCTGAATCTGTCATTAGGTTTGGAATTAGAGCCTGGGGACTTTCCTGTTAAACAAATAAGAATCACGTTCAATCAGTGTAAAATTCACTGGTTAAATTATTAGCTCATAAAAGTTCATACGAAAAGAGGGATAATATTCCATACGTTTATCAGTCTCAAAATTCTTTCAGTTAGAGAAATTGTACAAAATTATAATTCAGCACATTAATAACCCTATATATTATACAGATAGATTAGAGCACACTTACAACACTCGTCTCGATTTTAATGAAGGTTTAATGGTTTCTAATCATACAAACAAATATGGACAAAGAAAGTTAAATTACATGATTCCTAACTGTTTAAATATATAACCCGCTGAAATTAAAAATTGTATTCAAATAAAACAGTTAATACATATATTGAAGACTGAAGCTGTAAGAAAATATTTGTATTAGATGATTAGGAAATATTATTTTATTTACGATTTATTTTTGTTATTTATGATTTAATTTTTTTTATATAAGTAAAAATATTTATTAGTTTTAAAATTAGCACGAAAAACATTAAACCCGTCATGTTGTATTGAGGTTAGCCCATAGATATACAACTCTGGTTACCTACAGATTACATTTTCAAAAGAAGATGGTTTGTTTGGGTAGAACATTTTAAAAATAAAAAAAAACACAAGTAGGTACCTATTTAAGAACTTTATTATTTAGACATATTTTGAAAACATAAATGCTTGGAATGAAACAAAATATTCAAATGAATTTTTCTTTGTTTAGAAATAGTAATAGTCATCACAAAGCATTACTTTCGTTGTCAAATCAATTATGACACCCAAAAGCAAGAATTCACAACTTCATAACTTTATTAAAAAAAAAACACGAGCAAGGCCGGATAGACTGAGCTAGTAGAGATTAAAATTAAATATTTGTAATAAAGACAATATTCAAAATAAGCTATGTCAATACCAATGATTTACATATAATAATTAATAATGTTTATTGTGAATAAAATATCAAGTTTCCAAATATTTAACAAATTAATATCAACCCTTAATATAATTATAATATAATTATCAACAATTTTATTTCATCAATTCTAAGTGGTCTCCGATCTTCCATATTATATTTATGAAATTTTGCTCATTTAAATAAAATTAATATGTAAATTCGCCTCCTTCCTCATTAATTTGAAACGATGGCCTATACGAGTACGCCCAAGAACACCCTTGAAGGGTGATACCCAGAAACATAAAAAAATCAATTTTATCAAGCAATTTTTTTGAATGGGTATGATTTTAGTCCGTTCGGATATCTTTGTTGTTTAACCTTGGGAATGTGAAGCATTTTATGAAAATAAAATAATGTGGAAAGGAGGTCGAAAAAATAAATAGAAGATTTTCTGCCGCTATCTTTGTCACTGTATTTACAAAGCAGATTTTACATTTCTAGCTAAGCAATTACTGAGAATTTAATTCATTGAAATGTTATATGAAATATATGTACAACAGGGTCATTAAGGAACAAAATGCGTTTAGGAATGAGGTACATTTGAAAGTGCATTAAATTATGATCGGTGATTAATATAATTACAGATTTTTTTTATTTCAGCGAAATTCTCAGCCTGTGGGCGGGAAAATCTGAATGTCCGTAAAGGTATCCTCATCTCCCCAACAGAGAACACCTCCCGTGCTTAAATTATTTCTCTAGGAAAAAATCAGAATGATGGTTTTTGAACATATCTAGTGCCTGTAATTTCTGACGAAGAAGCTAGACGACCTTACCAAATGAACATTCGCCGTACAATGTTTTGCTGCTATGAAGCTTGCCTCGAACCGAGCATCACAAGCAAATGTTCACTAACCGCTTTTATGTACAAGGGCTACCAATATGAACTTGCCCTCTACCCTAGATCCCACAATTACACATTTAATTACTTACTATAATGATGTGAAAAAAGAAAATATAAAAAAGTTTAAATATATTATATGCTATTTCATGTAAATGCAATGGGATAAAATAAAAGAAAACTAAATGAAAATAAATAAATATTATTTTATTAATTGATAAACTAAAGTTCTTTATAACTTAAGACAAGATTTTTGTGCATAGTGCAAAGGGTAATAATTATTATTTTTATAAACAATAATTATTAATCTAAAACACTCATCCAAATTGAAAAAACCTTCCGAGCAAAGATAAATGTCGCCGGCAGGACTCGAACCCGAACCCTTCTAATATCCGGTCAGATGCTCTACCGTTGAGCTACGTCGGCTTATCGCAAACCCGCCAAGTTAATCAATATATACTAGTGTTCCATTCAATAATTACTGTTTTTATTATATTTTCACCTGTAAACAACTATTATATATTATATTATTTTCATTACTGAATAAGCATTCTTACATTTCATTATTTTTTTAACATCCTGTAGTATGAATTATCAGTCTTCTTGAAGTTCTATTTATTCATCATTCAACTAATCTTTGTTCCCGAGAGTATAAAAAGTGAATTTTTAATTGAAACTACATCATACGTCAAATCTCGTAGTTGGGAGCTACAACCAGTGGTATCATATTCTCCAAGATGTCTCTTGCAGTGCCGATTCGTGTCCTATTTGTAAGTTAAAGTCATGAATTTTTTTACCGGTATAGGTACCAATTTATATACCCTTATAGGTACCGCTTTAAAATAAAGCCTTTAGTTCTGAAACTTTTCAATGGAATTTTTATAATTGAAAGACTTGAGAGAATAACGTCTATTTTTCCATAAAAATTCCTATATTTATATTACATATGCAATTTAGTTTGTAAAAAATCTAACATAAAACTGAAAGTTGCCGAAAAACAAAATACGAGTATGTAGGGAAAAAGTAATATTCAATTGTTTTTTGTTTCAGATATTCGGCGCTCTTCTAGGATTTTCGCGATGCATTACTCTTTACCAGAACTGCCGCGGAAAAGAGTTTCTTTGCGCAGACACCACCCACTTTGTGACATGCGTTGATGTTGGGTCAAACAATACTATGGTACTAGATCTGGAGAACAAAACGTGTGCGGCCGGAAGTTTCTGCGACGAAAACAACTTTCTGGAATGTCAGTTTCCACCATCGACAACTCTTGGTGTTCCCCCCAAGCCCAATACAACGACAACAACAACAACAACAACAACAACAACAACAACAA
Source organism: Halesus radiatus (assembly GCA_022606495.2). NCBI lineage: Eukaryota > Metazoa > Arthropoda > Insecta > Trichoptera > Limnephilidae > Halesus > Halesus radiatus. The sequence goes on along the minus strand of JAHDVE020007951.1, from coordinate 93,535 downwards.
CCGCCAAGCCAGTTGAATTGTCTTGTCCAAGACGGGGCACATTCGGAGACCCCTCGAATTGTCGCATCTATTACAAATGCTTTCTTTCGATCAAACTCAAGTATACTTGCCTCTTCGGCGGGTATAACACTGCGACTGGAATGTGTAGCACATCTGTACCCTGTGTTTAGGCATCTTAAATATTTCAATGAGAAATTCCAGTCAATTAATATGTAATTTTTCAATAATATTCATCGAAATTCAATCCAATTTGATGTGTTAACTGGCGCCATTGGATTTTGCCTCGGATGACATCACACAGTAGTTGTCAATCACGTCGAATGTTGACCGATGAGTCGAATTGAAGCGTTTTGATTAGTTGTCATTTTTCAAAATCGATTTATTAATTGTGCCTACGAGAAACCATATACAATAAAAAAATTTCAATTTGAATACATGTTCATAAAGTAATTCACTGGAATTTTCTCAGTAATTTAATTTATTTTTTTTCTGTAAATTTCTGGATAAGCAAAACCGATTGAAACTCAATAAAGTACAACATTAAGTATTGAACTAGTATCCTATGAATTTATTCACTTTGTAAGGCGTTTAAACTGAAAAATAAATTCAAAACCTTATGTTAAATCTCTTGTTTCCTTTATTAATCTAAAGAAATTAATTGACGTACTCGATTTTACATCAATTAAACCAACAAAAACAATATAAAATAAATAAAACCCATGTGATTTTAGGCCAATTTAGGGCGTGATGGTAACCATAACATTAGACAACAGTTGTTATTTATAGTCAATAACAATAGCAAATATGACAATTAAAAAAAAAAAAAAAACAATAAACCAGCAAATAATTTGTCTCTAAAATTATGAAAATTGATATTTTTTCATGGCACATACTTCATAATTTAAAACAAAAAAAAATACTTCTCATCAGTACTAGATATTTACTAAACCTTTAATTAAAAAAAATACATCATACAATTTAGATGGGTATTTTGGCCCCAAAACCAAAATTAAGTTATTTATGAAACAGGCAGCAGTTCCTCTTAACTAACAGAGGCGGAGAGGAAATGAAACGGACTGAAAATCAGCGTAAAAAATGCAAAAAAGAAGCAAAATGGCGCTGATCGTCGATTTGACGGTCATTAAATTAATGCGACGTTTTAAAACCACCCAACGTTAATGTTTTCTTAGTACGTAAAAACACATTACAATACCTACCTACATATATACATTTGCCGAACTTTAAAGTAATAATAAAAATACATTATTGTTACAATTTTAATAAGATCACCTGCTTTTATAACAATGTACTAGTTGTTAAATAAGACCATTTTGGAAACTTTCAGGAGAAAAAAAGGCACTGTTCATTTTTTTATAAATGTTGAGATACTTTACGTACATAATAAATATAAATAATAAAAAGTTAATTTTCTTATATATGTAAGTTATAGTACAATAGTACATAGTACAGAAGGACGCTTTACAAATAATTTATGTAGTGTTTTAATTTTAGTTTTATATTTCATTACATTATTCATAGTCAAAAATGTTTGCGCATTTGCCTCTTCAAATTAAGTTTTTTTTTTTTCTTCATTCAGCCTAGTTAGGAATTTTAACCATAAAATCTAAAACATAATTTTATGACACCAAAAACACTCATTAGTAGAAGAACGGCCAGTGAGATCTTCAGTAGGTATACGAAGTAATGCTGAAGTTATCCATGAAAGTACCTCTTTTAAAGGTGTGAAGACAACAGTTATTAAAGGGTTGAATTCTTCTTTTCCTAAATGTGCAGATCAACCGAGTTTGAACCTGCTGCTGAAAAAAGTTTACATGTTTTAAAACTTTATTTTCTTCCCCTAATTGGGTTCTGTTTGTGATTGCTACCTAAGTTAACATGAAAATGTAATTTAAAATAGCACAGGAGCATACATCTCAATCAACCGTCTAAAATTGAATAAATATATATAATATATACAGTACAAAGTATTAACAATTCTAAGATTCAATCTACGTTATGCATCGCAAATATACCCATCTCAGCTATGCCATTCTGCGAATATTTTTCCCTAATAATATGTTTCAAAATAATGCTTAAAGATGGCGTTCATATCTCAATTTGTGAAAGAATAGACTATTTAAGGTGACGATATGTACATAATGTATACGATAGCTTCTGGGAGTACGACAATCAAAAAGACTATCTAATAACTTCCACGCGTGTTTTAGGGAGCACATATTGTAATATTTATTTCGTACTGTGTCAGAATATTTTTAATTAAATCACAATTATGTTGTATCTAATTAAAAGCGATGCTTATAAAAGGATTTTGTTTTAATATAAAATGATTCATTACAAAGTTACTACGCACTTTCCAAAATAGGTTGTAAATTTGCGCGACCTTATTAATTTAGTTATTTTTTTTTTATATAAAATAATATGAGTTTAATTTGATCTTTAATAATTACAGCTGTGATTTCCATGGTCTTAATGGTATTGACAATAGCTACATACCTATAATTTATTGTACAAGAAATTTTCATGTGAATGAAGTTTGATAATAGTCATAGAAAGTGTGTTTTATAATGCAGAAACTCTCATCATGAAGTTCGCCCAGCTGTTTGGAGTTTCTAAGTGGCATTATTTTTTTTTTCATTTTGCAAGGTCGTGGAGTTTGAAATACGTATGCATTTATTTGTAAAAAAAAAAACAGAATTAGACACCATTTTCTTTGACCCATATTTTTTTATCAGAATAATACTATTATTATTCTTTGAGTTAAAGTGTCTAAAAAGATACATAATTTTATTACTCATGTTTAGTTATGGTTTACCATCAATAGAATATACAATTATGTACGGTAAAGCTCATCCTTGTTTTGACATTTGACATTCTAACCTCAAAACTGATCAACACCGACCGGCCATAGATTTGAAGCGTTTTGATTATTGACAAAAAAAATTGGACTGGAGTTCCTTATTAAAATTATTATAATTTTTTATTTATTTATTGATTTATTTGATTATGGACCCATCTGGGGTTTTATATTGATTTGTTTTGTTCATTATTATCGTGTTGATTATAAAAAAACAGTCGAATTTTTTAAATACGAAATTTATTTAATATACAATATACATATTGTAACTTAAATCTAAAACTTAATCAAATTTAATTTAATCAATGAATAATTGGTGATAGGGAAGCAGTCAGCCTCCAATGTGTTGTGATATACCCACACATTCGACGTTGAGACTAGATATTGTGGGTTAGATTCGTGTCCAATTTCAAAAATACATCGACGTAAATGTTGACAAATATAACATTTATGTAGTTTTTCGACTTCTTGTGATGAAACCTACAAAAATGGCTTCACAGTGTTTGAAAAAGATATAAGAAAATCTTATCTTGGGCAAATGTAGCTTTGCGGCAATGTGCACATAGATATTGTAGGATTAAACAGCGTAGTACTTGGGCATTGATATTTGGCTTGTGTAAATGATCCGTTGCTATTTGTGGTGCAGAGAATATATACTTTACAACCTGACACAGTGGTATCTTCAAATCTGCCAGCTTTCTTACAGGAGAATACCGGCTTTATTGTAGTGGGTCTCTTCGTCGTAGGCCTTATCGTTGTGACAACTGGTTGACATATGGAAAGAATCGTGAAACCGCATTTGCCGGTTAAGACATTGAATACCGTGGTCGAAGGGCACAAGTAGTAGGTAGCCACTAACTTTCCAGCTGAATTAGCTGTGCAGATGACGTATTCCTTGCAGTCTAACCTTCGCGGGCTTAAGAATCGTCCGGTCGTGGTGCACACAAATGGGACAATTGGTTTCAGGGTCGTTGGTTTTACTGTCGGTTTAATCGTTGGTTTAATAGTCGTGGGCTTTTTCGTTGTTGGTTTGATCGTAGGCTTAATTGTCGGTCTTCTTGTTGTGGGTTTTCCTGTAGTAGGTATTTTGGTAGTGTGTGTTTTCGTTATGGGCATTAGTGTTGAAGCTGGACCACAAAACGCTGAAAATGCACACTTTCCTGTCATCGCATTGAATATCGTCGTTGAAGGACATAAGTAATAAGTTGCGATTAATTTTCCTGCGGAATTAGCCGTACAAATTACATATTCTTTACAATCAGTTCTTCTTGGGCTTAAGAAACGCCCTACATTTTTACATACGAATTGTGCAACCGGTTTTGAAGTCGTCGGCTTAACAGTCGGTTTTATAGTAGGTTTAATTGTTTGTTTCAAAGTTGTACGCATAACTGTCGTAGGTTTCCTTGTTGTTGGTTTTTTGGTTGTGGGTCTTGGTGTAGTATATCTCCTCGTAGTGGGTACAATTGTTGTTACCGGACGACACACAACATTGAAAGCACATTTACCCGTTAACGCATTGAATGTCGTCGTTAATGGGCATAAATAATACGTCGCAATTAAGTTTCCGGAAGAATTGACTGAACAAATCACATATTCCTTGCAGTCCGCTCTTCTTGGACTTAAGAAACGTCCAACACTTTTGCATACGAATGGTGTCAAAGGTTTTGGAGTCGTTGGTTTAACAGTTGGCTTCACAGTAGTTTTAATTGTTGGTTTTAGAGTTGTTCTCTTAATTGTGGTGGGTTTCTTTGTAGTTGGTCTTTTGGTTGTGGGTCTTGGCGTGGTAGGTTTTCTCGTAGTAGGAATAACTGTCGTTATTGGACGACACACTACATTGAAAGCACATTTACCTGTCAACGCATTGAATGTCGTAGTTGAAGGGCATAAATAATAAGTTGTAATTAAGTTTCCGGTTGAATTAACCGAACAAATCACATATTCCTTACAGTCCGATCTCCTTGGGCTAAGGAAACGTCCAGCAGTTTTGCAAACAAATGGCGTAGGTTTAATAGTAATGGGTTTTTCTGTTGTAGGCTTAAGAGTTGGTTTAATAGTTGGTTTAATAGTTGGTTTGACAGTTGTTTTAACTGTTGTTTTGACTATGGGTTTTATCGTTGTCTTGATTGTTGGTTTTAATGTTGTGAGAGCTTTTGGCGTTACTGTTGTCGGTGGTTGACAATTGTAAACAAACGCACATTTTGATGTTGCGACATTGAAGTAAGTCGTGGAAGGACATAGAATATATGTAACCGAAAAATTTCCATATGAGTTAATTGAACAAAGTATATACTCTTTGCAGTCTGCTCTTCGAGGACTTAAGAATTTGCCAACAGATTTGCAAACGAATGGGACAATTGGTTTATGTGTTGTGATAGTTTTATGTGTAGTCGTTGGTTTGGATGTAGTGAGTGGTTTTCGAGTAGTGATAGGTTTCTTCGTGGTTGTTGGTTTTAGTGTTATCGTAGACTTAACAATGGTTGTAGGTTTAGATGTTGTGGTGGCCCTGACCGTGGTTGTGGGTTTCTGTGTAGTAGTTGACTTACGCTTGGTTGTTGGCTCGAGGGTGGTTGTAGCCTTACGTGTAGTAGTGGGCTTAAGCGTGGTAGTTAGCTTAAGTATACTAGAGGGCTTAAGTGTGGTAGTTGGTTTAGGTGTCGTGATGACCTTTATAGTAGTTGTAGGTTTCAGTGTAGTTGTCGACTTCTGTGTGGTGCCAGGCTTTATTGTCGTTGTGGGTTTTACAGTTGTTGTGTGCTTTTGCGTGGTTTTTGGTTTTAGTGTTGTAGTGGGTTTAGGTGTGGTAGTAGGTTTGAGTATGGTTGTTGGTTTTTGTGTGGTGGTGGGCTTAAGTGTAGTAGTCGGTTTACGAGTGGTGGTATGTTTTATTATAGTAGTTAGTTTAAGTGTTGTGGTTGTTTTTACAGTGGTTGTTGGTTTCCGAGTGGGAGTCGGCTTTAGCGTCGTTGTTAGTTTACGAGTGGTGATTAATTTTTGTGTTGTAGTAGGCTTAAATGTTGTTGTAGGTTTTAGTGTGGTAGTGGGCTTGTGTATAGTTGTTGGCTTGAGTGTGGTAGTGCGTTTACGTATGGTAGTCGGCTTAAGTGTGGTTGTTGGATTTAGTATGGTAGTGGGTTTACGAGTGGTAGTGGGTTTTATTGTCGTTGTTGGTTTACGAGTGGTGATTGATTTTTGTGTTGTAGTAGGCTTAAATGTTGTTGTTGGTTTTAGTGTGGTAGTGGGCTTGTGTATAGTTGTTGGCTTAAGTGTGGTAGTGGGTTTACTTGTGGTAGTAGGCTTACGTGTGGTTGTTGGATTTAGTGTGGTAGTGGATTTACGAGTGGTAGTAGGTTTTATTGTGGTTGTTGGTTTAAGTGTCGTCGTAACTTTTACATTAGTAGTTGGTTTCAGTGTAGTTGTGGGCTTCCGTATGGTTGTTGTCTCTAACGTGGTAGTAGGCTTTTGTGGGGTTGTTGTTTTCAGAGTTGTAGGGGGTTTAAGTGTTGTTGTTGATTTTAGGGTGGTAGTGGACTTACGTGTGATTGTTGGTTTGATTGTGGTAGTAGCCTTACGTGTGGTAATAGGCTTATGTGAGGTTGTTGGTTTCAGTGTCGTAGTGGGCTTTAAGGTAGTAGTTGGTTTACCAGTGTTGGAAGGTTTAATTGTGGTTGTTGGTTTGATTGTTGTGGTCCCTTTTCCAGTGGTTGTTGGTTTTAGGGTGGTAGTTGACTTTAGCGTGGTTGTTGGTTTACCAGTGGTGATTGATTTTAGTGTTGTAGGAGGCTCAAGTGTGGTTGTTGCCTTTAGTATGGTAGTGGGATTACGTATGGTAGTGGGCTTACGTGTAGTGGTACTTTTTTGTGCAGTTGTGGGTTTCACAGTTGTCGTGGGCTTCAATGTGGTGGTTGGTTTTGGTGTGGTAGTAGGCTTTCGCGTTGTAGTTGGTTTTAGTGTTGTAATGGGCTTACGTGTGGTAGTAGGCTTGAGTGTGGTTGTTGGTTTTTGTGTGGTGGTGGGCTTAAGAGTAGTAGTCGGTTTTCGAGTGGTGGTACGTTTTACGGAAGTAGTTGTTTTAAGTGTTGTGGTCCCTTTTACACTGGTTGTTGGTTTTTGGGTGGGAGTCGGCTTTAGCGTGGTTGTTGGTTTATGTGTGGTGATTGATTTTTGTGTTGTAGTAGGCTTAAATGTTGTTGTTGGTTTTAGTGTGGTAGTGGGCTTATGTGCATTTGTTGGCTTGATTGTGGTAGTCGGTTTACGTGTGGTAGTAGGCTTAAGTGTGGTTGTTGGATTTAGTGTTGTAGTGGGTTTACGCGTAGTAGTAAGTTTTATCGTGGTTGTTGGTTTAAGTGTCGTCGTGACCTTTACATTAGTAGTTGATTTCAGTGTAGTTGTGGTCTTCCGTATGGTTGTTGACTCTAACTTGGTAGTAGGCTTTTGTGTGGTTGTTGGTTTTGGAGTTGTAGTGGGATTGAGAATTGTTGTTGGTTTTAGAGTGGTAGTGAATTCACGTGTGGTTGTTGATTTGATTGTGGTAGTGGGCTTACGTGTGGTATTAGGCTTATATGTGGTTGTTGGTTTCATTGTTGTAGTGTGCTTTAAGGTGGTAGTTGGTTTACGAGTGTTGGTGGGTTTTATTGTGGTTGTCGGTTTAACTGTTGTGGTCGCTTTTACGGTGGTTGTTGGTTTTAGTGTGATAGTGGGCTTACGTGTGGTGGTAGGTTTTTGTGTAGTTGTGGGTTTCACAGGTGTTGTGGGCTTCAGTGTGGTGTATGGTTTTAGTGTGGTAGTAGGCTTACGCGTGGTTATTGGCTCCATTGTGGATGTGGGCTTTTGGATGGTAGTTGATTTAGAAGTAGTTGTAGGCTTAATTGTTGTTGTTGGTTGAAGTGTTGTTGTGTCTTTTACAGTAGTAGTTGGATTAAGCAAAGTTGTTGGTTTACGGGTGGTGGTTGGTTTCAGCGTTGTGGTTGCTTTTAGTGTGGTAGTGGTTTTACGTGTGGTTGTTGGTTTTAGTGTAGTTGTGAGCTTCCGTGTGGTTGTTGGCTTTAGTGTGGTGGAAGGCTTTTGTATGGTTATTGGTTTCACTGTTGTAGTGGGTTTAATTGTTGTGGTTGGGTTTAGTGTGGTAGTGGGTTTACGTGTGGTTGTTAGCTTAAGTGTTGTTATTGGTTTTAGTGTGGTAGTGGGCTTTAGCGTGGTAGTTGGTTTAAGAGTGGTGGTCCTTTTTAGTGTGGTTGTAGGACTTCGTGTAGTTGTTGGCTTTAGTGTGGTCGTAATCTTAAGTGTGGTTTTTGGTTTTATAGTAGTAATGGGCTTAAGTGTTGTGATTGGTTTTAGTGTTGTAGTGGGTACAATTATGGTTGTTGGGTTAAGTGTTGTTGTTGGTTTAAGTCTGGTTGTGGGTTTACGTGTGGTTGATGGCTTAAGTGTGGTTGTTGATTTTAGTTTGGTGGTGGATTTAAGAGTGGTAGTTGGTTTACGAGTGGTGGTGAAGTTTATTGTGGTTGGATGTCCTGTGGTTTTTGGCTTTAGTGTTGTAGTAGGCTTAATTGTGGTTATTGGTTTTATAGTGGTAGTGGGCTTTAGCGTAGTAGTAAGCTTATGTGTGGTTGTAGGCGTAAGAGTGGTGATAGATTTTTTGGTTGTTTGTTTGTGTGTTGTGGTGGCTTTTACAGTAGTGGATGGTTTCAGTGTGGCGGTTGTCTTACGTGTAGTAGTTGGTTTTCGAGTGGTGGTAGGTTTCGCTGTTGTTGTGTGCTTAATTGTTGTTGGGTTTTTCGTTGTTGGTTTAACAGTTGTCGTGGATAATTGGTAACCACTGCATACTATACTTTTGGTGTTATCGCACAGCGTACCAACTGAGCAAGTTTGTTCTCCCGGGAACGTCTCATACCCCCCACTTAAAGTTGGTATGCAATCCAGAAATGTTGTTGAACTTGTGCAGTAAAAATCATTTGTCCCACAATCAGTTGGTTGGAAAACCTGGAAGGTAATCGATATAATTATGTTTTCAAATACGTAAGAAACTATTTCACCGTGTGACTTATTGAGATTGGTTGACTGATTTTGATTGATTGATTGAAAACCATTATTTCACACTACGAGTATATAATAAATTGAATACTTACAGTTGGAACTATCTGTGTTGTGGTTGTTGGTTTCTTCGTTGTGCCGGAATCGAAACCATCACAGGCCAATGTCTTGTTGTTGTCACAAATGGTACCCACCGGACAGGGCTGAGGATCCCCAAGGGTTCTGGTTGTGATCCCATCCAGAGAAATGCATTCATAAAAGGTTGTGGTATCTGAGCAGAAGAAGTCTTTGCCAGAGCAATCTACATCCAACGATGTCGCATTTTTTACAAAAGTTGCCTGGATGGGATATAAACATTTATGTAATGGTTTTTAAAGTTTTGTATCGTTGTTACAAAGAATGTTATTAACAATGAAAGTTTTCGCAAAAAGTTCAATACGAAGCAGAAAGGAGTAAAGAGATGAGTAAAAAATTGAATTTCGAGTCAAGAACGCAGAGTTACTCCCTGATTACAAATAAAATATATCTATAAGTTTTACATTAACAATTTATTCCGCTTAATATTTTACATGTACGCCCGCCAACTAGAAATTCAGCTCAATATTTAAACGCGTCACGTGGTAAAAGTGTTTTATTGTAATATAATGAAGTCATCGCCATCTGATAGTGGAAAATTTCTAGAGCTCAGTTTCAAATCACCTTAATCCAAACAATGAACTTTTTTAGAGCAAAGGAAATACATTTATGATACGATACATGATGAGTGTACAATGTTCGTAGTGTTCATATTTCCTTTTGCGCACAGAGGTGCTCTATGATAAAAAATATATAAAAAAAGCTATTCTTGCTTTCCATCACGGGTATGAATATAGAACTTGTATTTATTATTGTTCACAATATGTTGGTCCGTAGAAGCTTAGGTTCTTGTATTAGCAAACAGATAAGTGACAAATATATGCCATTTATAAATGAAGGGTTAATTCAAAGTGATATGAGAATTGGTTGTTTCCGTTATTATCATTAAAAATATGCCTATTCAATTATGTAAGGTACTACTAATGAATTTTTTGAATTATGTGTGAAACGTAACCAGCATATTAAAGAAAGAAACTGTAAATATAAAGCTAAACACAGCGATATTTTTTTTTATTCTTGTTAAAGTTAATAATAAGTAATATAATAATTAGTAGACTTACCAGAAGGAGTATAATATAAAACGTCAATTCTTTACTCTCCATCTTGGATTCAGCGTTAATATTGTTGTACTCTCCGAAGAGAATGAGAGTAATTTTGTATTAACATTGTATTTATAAATGCGTTTCACAAACAAAAGATAAGACTTTTCTAGGTATATTATGTTAAATAAAATATGGAAGCTATTTTTCCGTAAATCAGTTGTATTAATTTATTTTCAGTTTTAGCCCAAGGTTTCGAATCTGTCTTTATAAAAATAATTATAAACATAGGCTGCATTTCTTAGATTTAAAAAAAAAAAAACCCGTAGAGAAAGTATTATAATAATGGAATATTTTTTTGGGGGCCGTAGATATGAGACCTTGTCGTGTAAACGTTTGGAGCACTTTATCCGTGTAATATTTTCCATATCAGTTTTAGCTTACAGATGGCACTTGCAAATAAATTTTTGATATGCACCGACAACTTTACATTTTCTGAAATAAATTAATTCGATGTTATGATTTATGCAGCATATTTTATTTGGCTCCATGGCAAAACAGAACAGTGTCAAAATCGAACATTTAATGAAAATTTAATAAAAATGAAGAACAAAAAAATCCTAACCTAACCTTACCTAAGTTCACCTATTATATTATTGTGTTTTGTTTAATTCAGTTGTCATTTTTATTTAATAGTGCCTCTTTAGTGTATGCGCCATTTCATTAGGTAATATTTTTAGATCCGGCGTTGGCAGCCGAACAAAACAGATGATTCGTAAAGTTTGGAATTTGGAAATGAGATATTATTAAGGAAATCAAAAGAGCTTTCATTGATACTAATCTATTTTCTCTTTACTAAGCGTTTAAAAATTGACAAACTTATTAACTAGCATAATGAGGAATTCCGGTCCATTTTTCCAATTTTTAAACGATCAATATTTACTTCCTAACTTAAATACGAGCAACATAATTTAAAAAAATAAATCGTTTTCATAATTACTGTGGACGGATGCCGTTAACGTAGCACAGGACAGGGACGCCTGAAGGCGCCTTGTCGATGCGATGGGTCCTCGACTCGAGTAGGATAAGGTGAAGAAGATGTATGTACGTTTTCAAAATTGAGATAATTTTCATAAGTTTGAATTTTTAGAAGTGGGGATAAGTTTTCCAGATGAATTCAAAGAGCAGATAACATATTATTGACAGTCGAATCGGCGGGTACTTAGAAAATGAGCAATTGTGCAAATGAAACTCCATCCACTTTTCAGAGTAGTTACGATGTGTTTGACCGTTGGCTCGATAGTGGGTTTAACAGTAGCCTTAACAGTCGGTTTAACGGCAGGTTTGACAGTTGGCTTGATAGTTGGTTTTACAGTGGGCTTAATAGTTTGTTTAACCATTGGTGTGGCGGTTGGTTTGATCATTGGTTTGATTGTAGGCTTTAAAGTTGGCTTGATGGTGGGCTTCACAGTTGGCTTTACAGTAGGCTTAATAGTTGGCTTAACAGTTGGCTTGACGGTGGGTTTGACAGTAGTTGGTTTGACGGTAGGTTTAGCAGTTGTCTTGGTATTTTGGGACCTTAGAAATGAGATCTATTATAATAATTGTGCGCAATATAATAGGGCGCTTTATCCATATGATATTTTCATAACTCCGAGAATAATAATAACAACAACTGTATTGACTAGTGGTTGGTTGTCGATTTGCCCATGTACGATACGATACGATACGAATGTACCACCCCAGCCAGGAGAACTACTATCCTCGGCTTAGGGTTGAAATAGTGGAAGTTTGTTATCGGAGTCTTCTCCCCAGATCCGGGATATGAAAGTAATTATTTTTGTTGTAAAAGACACAGTATGTCTTTTAACACGACGTTAAGATTTGATTGTTGATTTTCTAACAGTGTCAGGATAATGGACTTTTTTACTGCACAAGCTACATATATATATATTTTAAAATATCAATCAATTCTCATGTTTTATTACTGTCTTCCATTATATCGTTGCTATAGTGCAAAAACTGTATAACTGACTCTGCACACAGGATTTCCTAGCGAGAGAGGTACCATCACCCGTATTTTAATTAATTTAAAGATTACTCCATAAAAGTTTATACGAACAAAGGCATAATATTCTACATACTTTTATCAGAGTCTCAAAATTCTTTCTGTTAGATCAATTCTGTGGTACAAAATTATATTTCAGCACATTAATAATCTTATATATAATACATATAGACTAGAGCACACTTACAAAACTCGTCTGAATTTTAATGAAGGATTAATGGTTCCTAATCATACAAACAAATATGGACAAAAAAACTTTAGATTACATGATTCCTAGCTGTTTAAATATATAAATGCTGAAATAAAAAATTGTTTTCAATAAAACAATTAATAAATATATGGAAGACTGAAGTTGAAAGAAAATATTTGTTTTAGATAATTAGGAAATATTACTTTATGTACGATTTATTGTTGTTATTTGTGATTTTATATAAGTAAATATATTTTTGAGATTTAAAATTAGTATGAAAAATATTGAACCCGCCATGTTATATTGAAGTTAGCCCATAGATATACCACTCTGGTTAGCCACAGATTACATATTCAAAAGAAGAAGGTTTGTTTGGGTAGAATATTTTCAAAATGGAAAACACACCTATTTAAGAACTTTATTATTTAGACAAATTTTGAAAAAAATAAATGTTACCTGCTGAAATAAAAAAAAATGTATAAAAACTAAACAGTTAATAAATGTATTGAAGACTGAAGCTGAAAGAAAATATAAAAAAAAAAATTACGAAATTTAATATATTTTTATCGAAGGAAAATTATTGTTGTCATTTACGTTTTTTTATTTTTTTAATATTTGTGTAGAAATATTTTTGAGTAAGATTCTTACGAAATATTTATGTTTTGAGTTTCTTACATATGTTTTCATTTTATATATATATCTTTTGTAAATTAATCTGAACTGTAAATTTAGTAAAAGGTCTTGAATAACAAGCTCCCATTAGTCAAACTACTAAAAAGTATTAATTGATAAACTAAAGTTCTTAAAAACTTAAGACAAGATTTTTGTGCATAGCGCAAAGGGTAACAATTATTATTTTTATAAACAATAATTATTAATCTAAAACACTCATCCAAATTGAAAAAACCTTCCGAGCAAAGATAAATGTCGCCGGCAGGACTCGAACCCGATATATTTTTATTATATTTTACAGGTGAAAATATAATAAAAACAGTAATTATTGAATGGAACACTAGTATATATTGATTAACTTGGCGGGTTTGCGATAAGCCGACGTAGCTCAACGGTAGAGCATCTGACCGGACATTAGAAGGGTGCGGCGACATTTATCTTTGCTCGGAAGGTTTTTTTTCAATTTGGATGAGTGTTTTAGATTAATTATTATTGTTTATAAAAATAATAATTACTAAAAAGTAGTTTATCGGGACTTTTAGCCTAATATTTTTTAAAATGTCTCAAAGTTAATTATTATTATATATATTTTTAAATCTTCTTAGGTACGCATTATAAGTACGCATTAAAGTAAAAAAAATAATTTTTCGTTTTCTTAAAATTAATCATATTTGTTTTAATAAAAATGCCTTTACTCTCTTAAAAACTATACATATTTTTTGAAATTATTGGAAAAAAAAGAAGCGCATGTGAAAAACCGAAATATTAAACTTTAGTCATAGTATAGATGCGCAACGTTATTTTAAACTCAGTTTTTAGATTTTTTGCAGTTATTCAGTTTTTGCCGCATGGCGACGATATATTGTACTATATTCTGGGAAGGAGAAGGAGACGAGAAGTTGGGAGTGAATGACTGGGATATTCAGATCTGATCATTTAACATAGCTAAAGGTATTTTAAGCAACGCTTTGATTCCGAATTGATGTATCTCGCCAGGACGGTACGGACGTGAAAAACCCACTAAATGAAATATGTTATGCGATTGATTGGGTTTTAAATTAAGTGAAAGCGTACTAACCCTTCGCAACCACTCAATTTTTCCAAAGCTATTTAAAATAAATTACCAATCTGTTATTAACACATGCAACATGCTATTTTATCAAGTTATTCTTTGGTGTCCAAAAATATTGTTTCTTACTAAGTATATGCGTATGGCGAGGGGTGGTTTTATTTCCTCCCTTTTTGTTTGTTTTTGGTGTGATTATCACACAAGATTTCTAATTGCCTTGGAGCCAGTGGGACTATGGCATTCATAATTAGGGGTGTGCTGTGAGGCTGAAAGAAGTGATACGGCGAAGGAAATGGGGGTGAGGAAGGCTGGATTGTTCCTGGCTATTAAAATATGATTACTTAGATACGGCAATTTCAGCAAGGCACGTTTCAACTCGGAATTGTGGTCTTTCACCATGGTGATACTGAGAGTATCTACCACATTTGTCAGCGACTTCCCCATTCGAACTGGATACTCGTTGCCCATTTCTTTATGAGATGATGATGAATCAAAGATTTAGGTATTTAAAAAGAAAAAAAAACTCATAAATACATATAAAGTAATTATATAATTGCTCATGCATATCTTAGAAAAGAAGATTAAATAAATTAAGCTGGAAACAATTTTACCCTAAAGTGTTTGTTAATAACTATAACATATTATGTTGATACTTGTAAATTATTTTGACTGAACAACGTGGATCTACGAAAAATCACATTTATGAATACAATTAATTAGGACAAACGAAAATGCTTGGAACAGTGCAACGGTTCGTCATAGGGTTGTACACAGTAGTGCTTGGACAAGTAGATTTCATTTGGACGAACCCGACCAAGGTTTGAATGCAAAGAGTATATCCCTTACAACCAGTCACAGAAGGATCCGCAAATTTTCCAGCTTTCGTGCAAGGTGGGGTACACTGATAAAAAATGGAGCAAATCTTTTTAACAGGGTCAAATACAGAAATAACAGGACAAATAAAATTAGCCTCTACAAAGTTTCCGAACAAATCACGAGAACACATGATATAGCCTTTGCAATCTGCAACTGAAGGATTACTTATTTTTCCTACTGCTGTACACCGAGTAGGGCGTTTCGTCGTCGTCGTTATTGGCTTGACTGTAATTCTTCGTGTTGTTGGCTTGATTGTGACCCTTGATGGACAGATATAGAACGAAGGAATCGTACATTTCAGAGTCGTCGGGTTGAATACTGACGTGGCAGGACATAAGTAATACGCTTCGATGTGGTTTCCCTTCGAATCCGTTGTTGAAACCACATACCCTTTGCAATCAGGTACAAATGGATTACTGCATCTTCCGTCTCCTTTGCAGATGGGTGGGAACAGAGTTATTCTGGGAGTTGTAGTGGTTATTGGAATGCAAGTTGTTAGAGACGCCAGGGTACACTTTAACAATGACGGATTGAAAATCGTCATAGCTGGACATTGGTAATAAGTCGGGATAAGTTTTTTAGATGAATTCAAAGAGCAGATAACATATTCTTGACAGTCGAATCGGCGGGTACTTAGAAAACGACCAGTAATTGTGCAATTGAAACTCCATCCACTTTTCGGAGTAGTTACGATGGGTTTGACCGTCGGCTTGATAGTGGGTTTAACAGTAGGTTTCACAGTGGGTTTAATTGTAGGTTTAACAGTCGGTTTAACGGTAGGTTTAACAGTTGGTTTGATAGTTGGTTTGGTTGTAGGTTTTACAGATGGCTTGGTGGTGGGCTTCACAGTTGGCTTTACAGTAGGTTTAATAGTTGACTTAACAGTTGGCTTGACAGTGGGTTTGACAGTAGTTGGTTTGACGGTAGGTTTAACAGTTGGCTTGATAGTAGGCTTGACAGTTGACTTGATGGTGGGTTTTAGAGTGACTTTGACCGTTGTGGGTCTGACAGTTGGCTTGATAGTAGGCTTGACAGTTGACTTGATGGTGGGTTTTAGAGTGACTTTGACCGTTGTGGGTCTGACAGTAGGCAATAGCGTAAAACTGGCGCACGGAAAGGCCTGATTCTTGTCACAGATGGTTCCAACAGGACATGGGTTCAGGGTGAACGAAGGATCTGTCGGATCAGTAAATGTGTTATTTTTTCCATCGTCAATACAATCGTAGAATGATGTAGTCGAATTACAAAGGAAATATTGTTTGTTGCAGTCGACGATCGAATGTGCATTTTTCCATGTAGTGACCTGAAATTATAAAATATGGTTCTCATTTATCGGGATATTTCATAAAATCAAAATTGTGAATTAAAAAATGTATCGGCACTATAGTTCAAAACCACACTGAGTATCGGGGCTAGGGAATACAATCCCGGTGGTTTCCTGATTCCGAAATTCTCGACAATTGGAAGCAATAATTTATTAAGGCTAAACGAAACGTAATACGCCCCCCACAGATGGCGCTAATTTAAATAATTTCAAACGAGGCCCGTGCTGTACTATAACAAAGATCTTGCAAGTATTTTTACTCTTTTATTATTGTGACAGCTGTTTCGGCGTTTCAGGCCATTTTCGAACTATTAATTTTGAAAAAGATTTAAAAAAAAAATTAAATGGTATTCTACGAATTAAACAAAAAAAAATTAATACCAAGATATAACCTTGATTTACTTATTTTCAAAAGCAATCTACTTGTCCTAAAGAAGAGACAGCTAGCGCAATTTTACCATTGAATGCATTCGAAATGCGAAACAAAAATACACGATGTCGACAGTCGTGTCATATTTAAATAATAATATTTATTATGTAAATAAAAATTTAAATATAGGGTTTATAAAATGAACACTAAAACCAAAAAGGCTTAGAAATCAAAAGAATAAATAAATATAACTCACCAATATTACAAAAAATATGAACGCTTTGGTATACATGTTAAATCCCTTGTAATGCTTTGAATATGAAAGTAATTACTGAAGTAATGCGACCGGTAGTCCTAACAATCTGGTATTTATAATATCAGCTTGTTTGACGAAAGATAATGTCATTTTAAATAGGCTTTACTTTATTTTCCATATTTACAGAAGTTTTTAAAGGAAGGCAAGGGTAATCACTATGATATTATGTGCATAGCATATGCCTAATAGACATGTTTGTCCTTATTCCAAATGCGCGTAGATATTTAGAAATACTGTCTATGTTGATTTCCTATGATTAATACAATTAAGGTAATAAAATAGTGATTAATATAACTTGCCTTAGATGACCTCCGCGATATAAAACGACGCTATACAAGTCATCTTATTATTATTATTATTATAACGGTAAGCTTGGGTTTAGTCGCGAGTTCTAATCCTACCATGTAATTATTTAACGTTTTTTTCAAACATATTTTACAGTATTACGTAAGTTTTAAATGAGTTAATATGTTTTTAATAAGAATAAAAATACACAAATAATTTTCAAATACGTATTTGTACCTCGTTCCAGAGTGGAAGTTTCGCTCAGTATTGGTCTGCGAATGACTATAGGGAAATTCCGGAAATTCATGAATAGGTAACGTTCATTTCGGAACTTAACACGTAATAGATTTTCTTACTATTAAGTAAATAATTACGGGTTATGTTTTGTGTTTCTGTCGTATTTAAAAACAGCACGATAAATCTAGGACAAAACCCTGAAAAATGCTTCTTATACGCAAATGCCCCTTTTAGTATATATTTTTTTAAATTGTACCCATCTTTGTTTCTCTTATAATGTCAAACAATAAAGTATTTCTTTTATTCGAAAATATTTCTTTAAAAAACAGCTCTTGGAGAGAGGCGTAACAATCAAACAGTTTGTAAGGTTTTTCGATTTTAAAACACTCATGTGTACTGTAATTATGACACGCATTTGTTTAAAATAAACTTTATTTTTTTCAAATACTGTATACTATCCGTATTTACCCGTTAAACTGCTGGATAGCAGTTTATCAACGCATTAAAAATTATATTCGAGCAAGTAAGAATTTCCCATTTTGAAATATTTTGGAATTATTAATTGTTAACTTTACCATTGATTTTGATTTGAATTAAAAAAAGTGTAACAAAGAATATTAGGCCCCGTTTAATTATTGTAACCTTTTTTATGGATATTTCTCAGTCGTATAGCGTAGTCTGCTCATTCATCTCTTTTTAGCATTTATTCTAATTTTTAGCATCCATAGAAAATTGTTAAAAAAATCTCCCTTTAATTTAATCATTACGATAATTACATAAATTGCATTTACTGCAAACGTATCATAGAAGCGAGTAGAAGATGAGTTTCTTTTGATTTGTACAGGCTTTGAAACGGTGTTGGTTTCTGACTACAGATGTCACTGGAGCCGCTTGCTAGTACCGATTTTTTAATAAATTTGCTGTCATAGGCAGAAGGCACACAAAATTGTTGTCTTAAGAAAATTGTAGCAAAGAATAATAACTTAGCAAATAAACACATTCCTATGAACGGCACAAATTTGTAAGCATTGAACACTATTTATTAATGTGTACAAATTAGTTACAGTTTGATCTATTTTTTTATTTTTTTTACATGAATACCTCACAAGAGTCTCAACTGCTCCCAACCATCTGGAGCCAGTGAGACTATGGCATCCCCAATTGGGGAATGTTGTGAGGCTGAAGGTATTGGGGAAGGGAAGGAGAAGAGGCAGAAGAGGGTGGGTAAATACCTGGCTATTCAAATCTGGTATTTAAATCACCAGATTTGAATAGCCAGCTATAAGCCATTTCAACCAACGTTTCAATTCTGAATGGTGGTCTGTCACCAGGGCGATACTGAGAGTATCTTCCACTTTGGAACGTGCGCAAATATACTAAATATTATTTTTAAATGAATTAATTGTGAAATTGCACAAATTAACCAAATAAAATTTACTTGCGCACGCCGGGATTTGAACCCGCGACCTTCGGATTCGTAGTCGAGAGCCTTACCCCTCGACCATGGAGGCTGTCAAAATTTGTAGTTGATTTTTTAGGAACCTTTTTTACCTTAAATATTGGAAAGGTTTACAAAAGAGGTCATCGGGGAAGATCGATGGAGCGATGACCTAAAAATATGCGTAGGGTTAAAATGGCAGACCCAGACTCAATATAGGAAATATTGTAAGGAAGTAATATTTGTACAGCGCCCTTGAAGTGATTTCTCTCAATAAGGGAGTATGTATGAGACGATGTGTGAATGTTAATGAAGTAAGGACTGTGTGCCAAGACATAGTTGTGTGGCGATCTATCCTCTCGGCCTACCGCTACGGTAAAACGACGTGATGGTTAGTTAATTGTTAAGATTTAATTTTAATTATACCTCTACTTCCATCATATTGTTTCCCAACGTATAATTTTTCAATCATAATTAGAAACGAAGTCGAAATTTAATTATTTATGGTATTTGTTTATTACAATATTAGCGAATTAGAGACATGTTTTTTGTTTTTAAATGGAGCAGTAGGGGATTACTAAAGGACCCATCTTAGGCAGGTAAAATCAATCAGGAGATGTCTTCCCTCTGATGGAGCAAAATCACTCATAAATTCCTTCGTTGTTTCACGTATGGACTATTGTAATAGTGCATATGCTGGCCTCCCTCAAAAACAATTCAATAGAATCCAGTCCGTCTTCAACGCTGCGGCGAGAATGATATTTGGTGAATCTAAATATTGTCATATAACCCCACTTCTAAGGGATCAGCTTCATTGGCTTCGATGCCCTGAAAGAATAGAGTTCTCTTTACTGACCTTCAAAGCATTGCAGGGAATGGCGCCAGCCTATATATCTGAACTATGCATCCGACAGGACTTAAGTGATAGACAGCTTACTCTGAGGTCAGCAGATCTAGATGCTACTAATCGTCTAATTGAACATTCAAGGTCAAATCGAGCCGTCTACTATGATCGCTCTTTTCGCGTAAATGGCCCTCTCATTTGGAATAAACTTCCCCCAGCTCTTACTAATATTCAGAAATTGACTGAATTTAAACGGGCTTTAAAAACAAACTTATTTAAAAAATCCTTCTGTCTATAAATTTTAATTTCTCTTCAATTTATTATAAAAAAGTCATTTCCTCGAGCCTTTGGTACACATAAAAACGTGACTAACCTTTCCAGTTGTCAAAAACAAACCACTGATCCAAAATGGCTGATAATGCTAACATATGATAAACATATGCGTACCAACACAACAAAAAAAAAATCGATAATCGAATCTACACAGCCCGCGAAAATTCAAAATTCACCTTTTCTTTTGGACACACCTCGTACATCCTGCTGCACCAATTTTAAATGCCCGTATGTTTGAAGAAAGAAGAAGCACTCGAGCCCTAACATGTAAAATCTTTTAATATCCCAGTTGTAAAACCTCGTATGGACAAAGAAGTTTTAAATATACACCTATTGTTACGGGACTTGGTTAGGTGCTAAAATGTTAATTATATTAATGTCCAAAGGGCGCCAGTGTAATTACTTTGATTGCACAATAAGCATGAACACAAATTATCTTAGACCAGTGTGGACCTACAGGGGGACGGCAACAATACTCAGTTTAACTCTGAGGTTCTTTTAATAAGAAACAAATTTGAAAGTGACGAAAGGTTATATTATAATGAAAAGAACATCCTAAAGTATGCTACGAGAGAAAAGGCTTGCTAATTATAGTTAAGAATGATGGTACCGAGAGTTTCGCAGGTTGATGGAGTTGGCGCGGTTCACGACCACGTGCAGCGGCGAAGAGCGTTCAAGATGATAAACCGGATGTCCTAAGGAGTCTCCACGAGGCATCAGGTCCGTGTGTGAACAGCATGTCTCTCGGACACGGCGGCGGCGGCCGGGATTTGAACTCGCGACCTTCGGATTCGTAGTCGAGAGCCTTACCCCTCGACCATGGAGGCCGTCAATTGTAATCTATTCGTATTTTTCATAATATGTATGTGATAACCTAGCTGAGCAGCCACTCCTCTAAATTGCCATCTCAATATAAGCGTTTCACGCCCAGCGAGATGGGCAATTTAAGTCAGCATCAAAAACAAATGTTTATATATATATATATGTATTAAATAAAAATAAATAAAAAACACAAATTGTGTAGGTATGTGAATTGCGAAAATTGTGGAGAATGTGTATTGCGAATTGTGTATTGTGAAAAATGTGTGTTTAAGTGAAATTATTGACGGTCGCTTAGTTTGGTTGGTTAAAGCGAAGAAATGTATTACCTACTGTTATAAAATACTCCATTTTTTCTTAAAACCAGTTTATTGATATTATTATAACTTTACACATCACAATAAAATAATTATAAATAAAAAAGTAAGAAAAATAAACATTTTGGTTTCTGTTGAAAATTACCAATTTCTACGATAAAACACTCGATTTAATACATATATATATATATATATATACACAAACTTCTCTAATTATTAAAACAAATATTTAAATTTCACAAATATTAGGATAAGAGCCACTTTTAGAATATTTGAATTATATACCCAATATAAGGTGCATTATAGGTGAATTATATACCCAATATGCCACAACTTCGGTTACCTCGTTATATTTTTGATAGAATCTTATATATCTACAAAAAAAATAAAATAATAATAATTCTTTGGTAAAACTATTATGGCCTTTGACGACATGTCAAACCAATGGCTAAAAAGACTTTGGCATAAGTCTTGATGATAAAATATTAAGATTCTGTATTCAATTCATTAATCAATTTATTTTATTTTTGACGGTAAGAACATTATCGATTTGGGCAAACATATTTTGAGTCACATTTTGATGTGATAGGGTTGAACATCGTTAAACCAGGACATTTATACTTATACTGCACAAAGGATCCAGAAATCCTAGTGCATAAAATAAATCCCTTGCAATTTGCTATCGTCACATCAGAATATCTTCCATTTGCTGGGCATCGGAAATTTGAGGCAACTGTCGACCTGGCAACTGTCGCAGACTTGGTATATGAAATGTGTGGTGATTGACTTGAGATACTCGTAGATGAAGAAAGTGTAGTTGTTGTAACGGGACACTTGAATTTAGCAGAACACAACTTGATTCTTGGATCAAAAGCTGTGCCCAAAGGACATCTGAATTTTATTTGCGTATACCCATAATCTACATGTTGACACAATATATAACCCGTGCAATTTTCTACAGATATATCACTGAATCGGCCAGACATAGGGCATGTGAAACCAATTTTAGTAGAAGGCGGGACGGTAGATAATGTCGAATGAGCAGTATAAGGACATTTAAAAATGTCTGGTGAAGTACATAGTGATGTTTCGGGATTAAATAAACTTGATTCTGGACAGTCTAAATATGTTTTATCAAAATGGCCGTCAGAAATATGTGTGCACAATATAAAACTTTTACAATCTTTACTTAATGGATGGTGAAAATGGCCATCAGCTGTACAGTTGAATGGTGTTAGAGATGTGGACTCCGTGAGGCTTGATATCTGCAAAGGTGTAGGAAATGTAACATTTGAGTCACCTGAAAAGTCAACGGTGGAGCAATTAAATGAATGCGCTGGGGTGCATTTTGATTCAAGCGGGTTGAAAATGGTTGACAATGGACAGTTAAAAGAGTATTGCTTAAAAGTCTGACCTTGCTTAACACATAAAACATAACCAGTACAATTATTGCCTAAGCTTGTATTTGGAAAACGTCCACCAGCTGTACATTTAAATGGCCTGAAGGTAGATATAGTTATCGGGACTGTAACTGGAAGCCCTGCGGTAGATTTACCAGGAGTTTCTGATGTGTCTGTCGAACAGACGTAATTAGAAGACAAAACACATTTCGATAGAATGGGATTAAAAACAGTGGAAGAAGTACAATTGAAAGAATACGGAATAAGAATACCGCTTCTGGCAATAGTACATAAGATGTAACTTTTACATTCAGGGATGAGAGGGTTGGGAAATCTTCCTACTGTTGTACACATAAATGGCTTTTCAGTGATATATTCGAATTCGTTAACGGAATTTATAGGTAAAGTTGATTTTGCAAAATTAGATACATTGCTAATGTTACCTAGAGAATTATATAACTCTGTACGTATTGACAGATGTGGAATTGTTGATATACCAAAAGGCGTTGTGATGGGAACAATAGATTTTTCTTTTACGTACGCAATTTGAGTTGGAAATGTTGAAATAATGGTACTGGTCGTAAGATTATCATTAGAATATTTTAATTGAGAAGTGAAATTAGGTTGAAATGAACTGAAAAAAACTGGGAAAGTAAATGATTCATTCACTCTTGGTAAAAATGAAGGATTAATCGTCGAAGATGGTAGTTCTGATGAATAATAGCTTGCTGATGAAGAATCTAGGGTTGACAACGGTGAAACGACAGTGGTGATTTTTGAAGATTTTGTTGAATTATTTGTAGGTATCTGAATATATGGTGTCAAGGATAAATCATTTGATTTCGAAAGATTATCATATGAATCTGCAAAGTTAGTAACATTAGCAACAGATGAATATGGATTTTCTGATGTTTCTGAGGAATGATTGGATAACTGAAAAGTATCAAATGTTGTCGATGTTATTGTCAAAACACCTTTTGTATTGTCTCTTGTCGACGTTGATATTTGTATAGGTATAAAATTGAAAGGAGAAAAAAATAAAAATTCCTGAGATGATAATGATGTTGTCGACGACAGAGTACTCCTATCAGTTGTTAATGTGGATGTCACGGTTGAGCTAGATGGAAGTTCAGTTGTTGACGTAACGATTGAAGTTGAAGGTATTTCGGAAGTCGATGAAGGAGTGATTCCATCAGTTGTTACTTTAGATGTTACAGTGGAGGTGGATGGAATAGTTGTTGACGTAACTGTTGAACTTAAAGGAATATCGGATGTTGTGGTTGGATTTGGACTTGATCCAGTCAAAGTAGAACTTAAGTCTGTTGTCGATGATAGAGTAGTTCCATCAGTTGTTATTGTGGATATGACAGACGAGGTAGGAAGAATGCCACTTGTTGACATAATGGTGGAATTTGAAGGAATATCGGTAGTGGTTCTTAGGTTAGTGGTAGATTCCGTTTTGGTGAAGATAATGTTTGTCGTAGAAGAGAGAGAAGTTCTATCAGTTGTCATTGTGGAGGTGACCGTTGATGGATTATCAGTCGTTGACGTAACGGTTGTACTTGATGGGATGTCGGGAGTTGTTGTTTGTTTTGTAAAAGATTCTTCTTTCGTGGAGCTAATGTCTGTTGTAGATGAGAGAGAAGTTCCATTAGTTGTTATTGCGGAGGTAGCCGCTGATGGAATATCAATTGTTGATATAATAGTCGAACATAATGGGATGTCGGCAGTTGTTGTTGTATTCGTAGTATGTTCTTCTTTCGTAGAGGGAATATCTGTTGAGGTTAAAAGAGTATTTCCAACAGTTTTAACTGTGTATGTCACAGTTGAGCTAGATGGAGTGTCAGTAGGTAACTTAACGGTTGAACTTGAAGTGATATCTGAAGTTATTGTTGGATTCGTGGTTGATTCTCTTAAGGTCGAGCTAAAGTCTGCTGTAATTCCACCAGTTGTTATTGTAGATATTAGGGTCGAGGTAGATAGAATATCAGTTGTTGACGTAACGCTGGAACTTGAAAGGTTATCGGAAGTTGTTATTGGGTTCGTGGTAGATTCTGAATTTGTGGAGGTAATTTCTATTGTCGATGACAGAGAGGTTCCATCAATTGTTATTGTGGATATTACGGATGAGGTAGAAGCAATGTCAGTTGTTGAGTTGACGATTAAACTTGAAGGGATATCGAAAGTCGAAGTTGGAGTTGTGGAATCTGTTAAAGTGGTGCTAATGGGTATTCTTGAAATTAATGTAGTCCTATCAGTAGTCATTGTGGATGTTTCTGTCGAAGTCGATGAAATGTATGTTGCTGATGTAATGGTGGAATAATATTCCGTCGTATTGTTATTCGTAAACGTTTGCATGGTTGACATATCACTAGCAACATTATCGTAAAAGGATACATCAGATGAAGATTTATCTGTTGCTGACATTTGTGTAGACGTAGTTGTCATTGATCCAGTTGAGGATGTTGAAACTTCGGTTGTGGAAGTGAATCCTTTACTTGTCACCGCTGAAGTCTGAGGTGAAAATCTTAGTGTTATAGTTGATGTTGGTTCAGTTAATATTTTTCTTACTTCTGAAGTCGATGTAGATACATCAGTAGTCAACGTTGAAGATGCATCTGTCGTGGTTGGTGATGGTCCCGTTGATAAAGTGCTAATGTCTGTAGTGGATGTTGTCCCGTCAGTTGACATTGCTGAAGTTTGCAAAGAAGTTGATGTCATTTCTCTCATTGTTAAAGCTTTTTCAGTCATTGTACTAACATCTCTTATCGATGAAGATCTATCGGCGATCGACGTTGAAGACTGACGCAATATAGAAGGTAAATCTGTTGTATTTGATGTCGGATCAGTTGATGTAGAGCTCACATCTGTTGTAGAGGTGAGCACTGCTAACGAAGAGATTATGTGTTTAGTCGATGACAGGGTAGTTCCATCAGTTGTTACTGCTGTTGATGTTACGGATGAGCTAGACGGAATGTCAGTTGTTGATGTAACGGTTAAAATTAAAGGGATATCAGAAGTTATTGTTGGGATTGTGGTAGATTCTGATATCGCAGAGTTCATGTCTGTTGTAGATGACAGAGCAGTTCCATCAGTTGTTACTGTGGACGTCGGGGTTGAGTTAGATAGAAGTTCAGGTGTTATCGTAACGGTTGAACTTGAAGTGATATCGGAAGATGTGGTTTGATTTGTGGTTGATTCTGTTAACCGAGAGCTCATGTCTGTTGTCGAACACAGAGTAGTTCCATCAGTTGATACTGTGGATGTCGCGGTTGAGGTAGTTGGAATATGAGTTGTTGACGTTGTTGGGTGCGTGGTAGATTCGGAATTCGTCGAACTTACGTCTGTTGTCGATGACACTGTAGTTCCATCACTGGTTATTGTGGATATTACGGTAGAGGTAGATGGAAGATAAGTTTTTGAAGTAGTTGGCTTTGTGCTTGATTTTGTTAAAGGAGAGGTCATGTCTGTTGTCGATAAATGAGTAGTTCCATCAGTTGTTACGGTCGATGTCGCGGATGAGCTACATGGAAGTTCAGTTGTTGACGTAAGGATTGAAGTGGAAGGTATTTCGGAAGTTGTTGTTGGATTCGTGGTAGATTCGGAATTCGTCGAGCTTATGTCTGTTGTCGATAACATAGTAGTTCCAGCAGTTGTTATTGTAGATGTAACGGTAAAGGTAGATGGAATATAAGTCGCTGACGTGGTCGGATTTATGCTTGATTCTGTTAAAATAGAGCTCATCTCTGTTGTCGATGACAGAGTATTTCCATCTGTTGTTACTGTGGATGTGGCAGTTGAGGTAGATGGAAGTTCAGTTGTTGACGTAACGGTTGAAGTTGAGGATATTTCGGAAGTAGTTGTTGGATTCGTGGTAGAGGAATTCGTCGAACTTATGTCTGTTGTCGATAACATAGTAGTTCCATCAGTTGTTATTGTAGATGTTACGGTAGAGTTAGATGGAATATACGTGGTTGACGTGGTTGGATTTGTACTTGATTCTGTTAACGTTGAGTTTATATCTGTTGTCGATGACACGGTAGTTCCATCAGTGGTTATTGTGGATGTTACGGTAGAGCTAGATGGAATATAAGTTGTTGACGTGGTTGGATTTGTGCTTGATTCTGTTAATGTAGAGCTCATGTCTGTTGTCGATGACAGAGTAGTTCCATCTGTTGTTACTGTGGATATCGAAGATGAGCTAGATGGAAGTTCGGTTGTTGACGTAACGGTTGAAGTTGAGGTTATTTCGGAAATAGTTGTTGGATTCGTGGTAAATTCGGAATTCGTCGAGCTTATGTCTGTTGTTGATGACATAATACTTCCATCAATTGTTATTGTGGATGTTACGGTAGAGCTAGATGGAATATAAGTTGTTGACGTGGTTGGATTTGTGCTTGATTCCGTTAATGTGGAGCTCATGTCTGTTATCGATGACAGAGAAGTTCCATCTGTTGTTACTGTGGATGTGGCAGTTGAGGTAGATAGAAGTTCAGTTGTTGACCTAACGGTTGAAGTTGAGGTTATTTTGGAAGTAGTTGTTGGATTCGTGATAGATTCGGAATTCGTCGAGCTTATGTCTGTTGTCGATAACATAGTAGTTCCATCAGTTGTTATTGTAGATGTAACGGTAGAGTTAGATGCAATATACGTGGTTGGATTTGTATTTGATTCTGTTAACGTTGAGTTTATATCTGTTGTCGATGACACGGTAGTTCCATCAGTGGTTATTGTGGATGTTACGGTAGAGCTAGATGGAATATAAGTCGTTGACGTGGTTGGATTTGTGCTTGATTCCGTAAATGTGGAGCTCATATCTGTTATCGATGACAGAGAAGTTCCATCTGTTATAACTGTGGATGTGGCAGTTGAGGTAGATGGAAGTTCAGTTGTTGACCTAACGGTTGAAGTTGAGGTTATTTCGGAAGTAGTTGTTGGATTCGTGGTAGATTCAGAATTCGTCGAGCTTATGTCTGTTGTCGATAACATAGTAGTTCCATCAGTTGTTATTGTAGATGTTGCGGTAGAGTTAGATGGAATATACGTGGTTGACGTGGTTGGATTTGTACTTGATTCTGTTAACGTTGAGTTTATATCTGTTGTCGACGACATGGTAGTTCCATCAGTAGTTATTGTGGATGTTACGGTAGAGCTAGATGGAATATAAGTCGTTGACGTGGTTAGATTTGTGCTTGATTCTGTTACTGTAGAGCTCATGTCTGTTGTCGATGACAGATTAGTTCCATCTGTTGTTACTGTGGATATCGAAGATGAGCTAGATGGAAGTTCGGTTGTTGACGTAACGGTTGAAGTTGAGGTTATTTCGGAAGTAGTTGTTGGATTCATGGTAGATTCGGAATTCGTCGAGCTTATGTCTGTTGTTGATGACATAGTACTTCCAACAGTTGATATTGTAGATGTTACGGTAGAGTTAAATGGAATATAGGTGGTTGACTTGGTTGGATTTGTACTTGATGCTGTTAAGGTTGAGTTTATATCTGTTGTCGATGACACGGTAGTTCCATCAGTGGTTATTGTGGATGTTACGGTAGAGCTAGATGGAATATAAGTGGTTGACGTGGTTGGATTTGAGCTTGATTCCGTTAATGTGGAGCTCATGTCTGTTATCGATGACAGAGAAGTTCCATCTGTTGTAACTGTGGATGTGGCAGTTGAGGTAGATAGAAGTTCAGTTGTTGACCTAACGGTTGAAGTTGAGGTTATTTCGGAAGTAGTTGTTAGATTCGTGGTAGATTCAGAATTCGTCGAGCTTATGTCTGTTGTCGATAACATAGCAGTTCCATCAGTTGTTATTGTAGATGTTACGGTAGAGTTAGATGGAATATACGTGGTTGACGTGGTTGGTTGTACTTGATTTCTATTAACGTTGAGTTTATATCTGATGTCGATATTTGGTAGTTCCATCAGTAGTTATTGTGGATGTAACGGTAGAGCTAGATGGAATATAAGTCGTTGACGTGGTTGGGTTATGGCGATTCTGTTAATGTAGAGCTCATGTCTGTTGTCGATGACAGAGTAGTTCCATCTGTTGTTACTGTGGATATCGAAGATGAGCTAGATGGAAGTTCGGTTGTTGACGTAACGGTTGAAGTTGAGATTATTTCGGAAGTAGTTGTTGGATTCGTGGTAGATTCAGAATTCGTCGAGCTTATGTCTGTTGTCGATAACATAGTAGTTCCATCAGTTGTTATTGTAGATGTTACGGTAGAGTTAGATGGAATATACGTAGTTGACTTGGTTGGATTTGTACTTGATTCTGTTAACGTTGAGTTTATATCCGTTTTCGATGACAAGGTAGTTCCATCAGTGGTTATTGTGGATGTTACGGTAAAGCTAGATGGAATATAAGTGGTTGACGTGGTTGGATTTGTGCTTGATTCTGTTAATGTAGAGCTCATGTCTGTTGTCGATGACAGAGTAGTTCCATCTGTTGTTACTGTGTATGTGGCAGTTGAGGTAGATGGAAGTTCAGTTGTTGATGTAACGGTTGAAGTTGAGGTTATTTCGGAAATAGTTGTTGGATTCGTGGTAGATTCAGAATTCATCGAGCTTATGTCTGTTGTCGATGACATAGTACTTCCATCAGTTGTTATTGTAGATGTTACGGTAGAGTTAGATGGAATATACGTGGTTGACTTGGTTGGATTTGTACTTGATTCTGTTAAGGTTGAGTTATATCTGTTGTCATTATTTGTTAGTTCCATCAGTGGTTATTGTGGATGTTACGGTGAGGCTAGATGGAATATAGGTAGTTGACGTGGTTGGATTTGTGTGATTCTGTTGATGTAGAGATCATGTCTGTTGTCGATGACAAAGTAGTTCCATCTGTTGTACTGTGAATGTGGCAGTTGAGGTGAATGGAGTTCAGTTGTTGACAACAAATATGGTTGAAGTTGAGGTTATTTCGGGTAGTTGTTGGTTCGGGGTAGGATTTAGAATTCTCGAGTTATGTCTGTTATCGATGACAGGAGTAGTTCTATCTGTTGTTACTGTGTATGTGGCAGTTGAAGTAGATGGAAGTTCAGTTAGTGATGTAACTTGGTTGAAGTTAAAGGTTATTTCAGGAAATAGTTGTTGGAATCGTGGTAGATTCGGAATTCGTCGAGCTTATGTCTGTTGTCGATGACATAGTATTTCCATCAGTTGTTATTGTAGATGTTACGGTAGAGTTAGATGGAATATAAGTGGTTGACGTGGTTGGATTTGTACTTGATTCTGTTAACGTTGAGTTTATATCCGTTGTCGATGACACGGTAGTTCCATCAGTGGTTATTGTGGATGTTACGGTAGGCTAGATGGAATATAAGTCGTTGACGTGGTTGGTTGTCTTGATTCCGTTATTGGAGCTCATGTCTGTTATCGATGACAGTTCCATGTGTTGTAACTGTGGATGTGGCAGTTGAGGTAAGATAGAAGTTCAGTTGTTGACCTAACGGTTGGAAGTTGAGGAGTTATTTCGGAAGTAGTTGTTAGATTCGTGGTAGATTCAGAATTCGTCGAGCTTATGTCTGTTGTCGATAACATAGCAGTTCCATCAGTTGTTATTGTAGATGTTACGGTAGAGTTAGATGGAATATACGTGGTTGACGTGGTTGGATTTGTACTTGATTCTGTTAACGTTGAGTTTATATCTGTTGTCGATGACAGGGTAGTTCCATCAGTAGTTTTTGTGGATGTAACGGTAGAGCTAGATGGAATATAAGTCGTTGACGTGGTTAGATTTGTGCTTGATTCTGTTAATGTAGAGCTCATGTCTGTTGTCGATGACAGAGTAGTTCCATCTGTTGTTACTGTGGATATCGAAGATGAGCTAGATGGAAGTTCGGTTGTTGACGTAACGGTTGAAGTTGAGGTTATTTCGGAAGTAGTTGTTGGATTCGTGGTAGATTCAGAATTCGTCGAGCTTATGTCTGTTGTCGATAACATAGTAGTTCCATCAGTTGTTATTGTAGATGTTGCGGTAGAGTTAGATGGAATATACGTGGTTGGATTTGTACTTGATTCTGTTAACGTTGAGTTTATATCTGTTGTCGATGACACGGTAGTTCCATCAGTAGTTATTGTGGAAGTTACGGTAGAGCTAGATGGAATATAAGTCGTTGACGTGGTTAGATTTGTGCTTGATTCTGTTACTGTAGAGCTCATGTCTGTTGTCGATGACAGATTAGTTCCATCTGTTGTTACTGTGGATATCGAAGATGAGCTAGATGGAAGTTCGGTTGTTGACGTAACGGTTGAAGTTGAGGTTATTTCGGAAGTAGTTGTTGGATTCATGGTAGATTCGGAATTCGTCGAGCTTATGTCTGTTGTTGATGACATAGTACTTCCAACAGTTGATATTGTAGATGTTACGGTAGAGTTAAATGGAATATAGGTGGTTGACTTGGTTGGATTTGTACTTGATGCTGTTAAGGTTGAGTTTATATCTGTTGTCGATGACACGGTAGTTCCATCAGTGGTTATTGTGGATGTTACGGTAGAGCTAGATGGAATATAAGTGGTTGACGTGGTTGGATTTGTGCTTGATTCCGTTAATGTGGAGCTCATGTCTGTTATCGATGACAGAGAAGTTCCATGTGTTGTAACTGTGGATGTGGCAGTTGAGGTAGATAGAAGTTCAGTTGTTGACCTAACGGTTGAAGTTGAGGTTATTTCGGAAGTAGTTGTTAGATTCGTGGTAGATTCAGAATTCGTCGAGCTTATGTCTGTTGTCGATAACATAGTAGTTCCATCAGTTGTTATTGTAGATGTTACGGTAGAGTTAGATGGAATATACGTGGTTGACGTGGTTGGATTTGTACTTGATTCTGTTAACGTTGAGTTTATATCTGTTGTCGATGACACGGTAGTTCCATCAGTAGTTATTGTGGATGTAACGGTAGAGCTAGATGGAATATAAGTCGTTGACGTGGTTAGATTTGTGCTTGATTCTGTTAATGTAGAGCTCATGTCTGTTGTCGATGACAGAGTAGTTCCATCTGTTGTTACTGTGGATATCGAAGATGAGCTAGATGGAAGTTCGGTTGTTGACGTAACGGTTGAAGTTGAGATTATTTCGGAAGTAGTTGTTGGATTCGTGGTAGATTCAGAATTCGTCGAGCTTATGTCTGTTGTCGATAACATAGTAGTTCCATCAGTTGTTATTGTAGATGTTGCGGTAGAGTTAGATGGAATATACGTGGTTGACGTGGTTGGATTTGTACTTGATTCTGTTAACGTTGAGTTTATATCTGTTGTCGATGACACGGTAGATCCATCAGTAGTTATTGTGGATGTAACGGTAGAGCTAGATGGAATATAAGTCGTTGACGTGGTTAGATTTGTGCTTGATTCTGTTAATGTAGAGCTCATGTCTGTTGTCGATGACAGAGTAGTTCCATCTGTTGTTACTGTGGATATCGAAGATGAGCTAGATGGAAGTTCGGTTGTTGACGTAACGGTTGAAGTTGAGGTTATTTCGGAAGTAGTTGTTGGATTCGTGGTAGATTCGGAATTCGTCAAGCTTATGTCTGTTGTTGATGACATAGTACTTCCATCAGTTGTTATTGTAGATGTTACGGTAGAGTTAAATGGAATATAAGTGGTTGACTTGGTTGGATTTGTACTTGATTCTGTTAACATTGAGTTTATATCTGTTGTCGATGACACAGTAGTTCCATCAGTGGTTATTGTGGATGTTACGGTAGAGCTAGATGGAATATAAGTGGTTGACGTGGTTGGATTTGTGCTTGATTCTGTTAATGTAGAGATCATGTCTGTTGTCGATGACAAAGTAGTTCCATCTGTTGTTACTGTGAATGTGGCAGTTGAGGTAGATGGAAGTTCAGTTGTTGACGTAATGGTTGAAGTTGAGGTTATTTCGGAAGTAGTTGTTGGATTCGGGGTAGATTCGGAATTCCTCGAGATTATGTCTGTTATCGATGACAGAGTAGTTCTATCTGTTGTTACTGTGTATGTGGCAGTTGAAGTAGATGGAAGTTCAGTTAGTGATGTAACGGTTGAAGTTAAGGTTATTTCGGAAATAGTTGTTGGAATCGTGGTAGATTCAGAATTCGTCGAGTGTATGTCTGTTGTCGATGATATAGTACTTCCATCAGTTGTTATTGTAGATGTTACGGTAGAGTTAGATGGAATATACGTGGTTGACTTGGTTGGATTTGTACTTGATTCTGTTAACGTTGAGTTTATATCTCTTGTCGATGACACGGTAGTTCCATCAGTGGTTATTGTGGATGTTACGGTAGAGCTAGATGGAATATAAGTCGTTGACGTGGTTGGATTTGTGCTTGATTCCGTTAATGTGGAGCTCATGTCTGTTATCGATGACAGAGAAGTTCCATGTGTTGTAACTGTGGATGTGGCAGTTGAGGTAGATAGAAGTTCAGTTGTTGACCTAACGGTTGAAGTTGAGGTTATTTCGGAAGTAGTTGTTAGATTCGTGGTAGATTCAGAATTCGTCGAGCTTATGTCTGTTGTCGATAACATAGCAGTTCCATCAGTTGTTATTGTAGATGTTACGGTAGAGTTAGATGGAATATACGTGGTTGACGTGGTTGGATTTGTACTTGATTCTGTTAACGTTGAGTTTATATCTGTTGTCGATGACAGGGTAGTTCCATCAGTAGTTTTTGTGGATGTAACGGTAGAGCTAGATGGAATATAAGTCGTTGACATTAATTTATTACTTCCAATTCTGTTGTCGCTTCAGGCTTTCCTGTCTGGTGTCGATGACAGAGTAGTTCCATCTGTTGTTACTGTGGATATCGAAGATGAGCTAGATGGAAGTTCGGTTGACGACGTAAAACGGTTTGAAGTTGAGGTTATTCGGAGAAGTAGTTGTTACAGGATTTAGTAGATTCAGAATTCATGTCTGTTAAAATAAATGCTATAGTAGTTCCATCAGTTGTTATTGTAGATGTTGCGGTAGAGTTAGATGGAATATACGTGGTTGGATTTGTACTTGATTCTGTTAACGTTGAGTTTATATCTGTTGTCGATGACACGGTAGTTCCATCAGTAGTTATTGTGGAAGTTACGGTAGAGCTAGATGGAATATAAGTCGTTGACGTGGTTAGATTTGTGCTTGATTCTGTTACTGTAGAGCTCATGTCTGTTGTCGATGACAGATTAGTTCCATCTGTTGTTACTGTGGATATCGAAGATGAGCTAGATGGAAGTTCGGTTGTTGACGTAACGGTTGAAGTTGAGGTTATTTCGGAAGTAGTTGTTGGATTCATGGTAGATTCGGAATTCGTCGAGCTTATGTCTGTTGTTGATGACATAGTACTTCCAACAGTTGATATTGTAGATGTTACGGTAGAGTTAAATGGAATATAGGTGGTTGACTTGGTTGGATTTGTACTTGATGCTGTTAAGGTTGAGTTTATATCTGTTGTCGATGACACGGTAGTTCCATCAGTGGTTATTGTGGATGTTACGGTAGAGCTAGATGGAATATAAGTGGTTGACGTGGTTGGATTTGTGCTTGATTCCGTTAATGTGGAGCTCATGTCTGTTATCGATGACAGAGAAGTTCCATGTGTTGTAACTGTGGATGTGGCAGTTGAGGTAGATAGAAGTTCAGTTGTTGACCTAACGGTTGAAGTTGAGGTTATTTCGGAAGTAGTTGTTAGATTCGTGGTAGATTCAGAATTCGTCGAGCTTATGTCTGTTGTCGATAACATAGTAGTTCCATCAGTTGTTATTGTAGATGTTACGGTAGAGTTAGATGGAATATACGTGGTTGACGTGGTTGGATTTGTACTTGATTCTATTAACGTTGAGTTTATATCTGTTGTCGATGACACGGTAGTTCCATCAGTAGTTATTGTGGATGTAACGGTAGAGCTAGATGGAATATAAGTCGTTGACGTGGTTAGATTTGTGCTTGATTCTGTTAATGTAGAGCTCATGTCTGTTGTCGATGACAGAGTAGTTCCATCTGTTGTTACTGTGGATATCGAAGATGAGCTAGATGGAAGTTCGGTTGTTGACGTAACGGTTGAAGTTGAGATTATTTCGGAAGTAGTTGTTGGATTCGTGGTAGATTCAGAATTCGTCGAGCTTATGTCTGTTGTCGATAACATAGTAGTTCCATCAGTTGTTATTGTAGATGTTGCGGTAGAGTTAGATGGAATATACGTGGTTGACGTGGTTGGATTTGTACTTGATTCTGTTAACGTTGAGTTTATATCTGATGTCGATGACACGGTAGTTCCATCAGTAGTTATTGTGGAAGTTACGGTAGAGCTAGATGGAATATAAGTCGTTGACGTGGTTAGATTTGTGCTTGATTCTGTTACTGTAGAGCTCATGTCTGTTGTCGATGACAGATTAGTTCCATCTGTTGTTACTGTGGATATCGAAGATGAGCTAGATGGAAGTTCGGTTGTTGACGTAACGGTTGAAGTTGAGGTTATTTCGGAAGTAGTTGTTGGATTCGTGGTAGATTCGAAATTCGTCGAGCGTATGTCTGTTGTCGATGACAGAGTAGTTCCATTTGTTGTTACTGTGGATATGGCAGTTGAGGTAGATGGAAATTCAGTTGTTGACCTAACGGTTGAAGTTGAGGTTATTTCGGAAGTAGTTGTTCGATTCGTGGTAGAGGAATTCGTCGAGCTTATGTCTGTTGTCGATGACATAGTAGTTCCATCAGTTGTTATTGTAGATGTTACGGTAGAGTTAGATGGAATATACGTGGTTGACGTGGTTGGATTCGTACTTGATTGTGTTAACGTTGAGTTTATATCTGTTGTCGATGACACGGTAATTCCATCAGTAGTTATTGTGGATGTAACGGTAGAGCTAGATGGAATATAAGTCGTTGACGTGGTTAGATTTGTGCTTGATTCTGTTAATGTAGAGCTCATGTCTGTTGTCGATGACAGAGTAGTTCCATCTGTTGTTACTGTGGATATCGAAGATGAGCTAGATGGAAGTTCGGTTGTTGACGTAACGGTTGAAGTTGAGATTATTTCGGAAGTAGTTGTTGGATTCGTGGTAGATTTAGAATTCGTCGAGCTTATGTCTGTTGTCGATAACATAGTAGTTCCATCAGTTGTTATTGTAGATGTTACGGTAGAGTTAGATGGAATATACGTAGTTGACTTGGTTGGATTTGTACTTGATTCTGTTAACGTTGAGTTTATATCAGTTTTCGATGACAGGGTAGTTCCATCAGTGGTTATTGTGGATGTTACGGTAGAGCTAGATGGAATATAAGTGGTTGACGTGGTTGGATTTGTGCTTGATTCTGTTAATGTAGAACTCATGTCTGTTGTCGATGACAGAGTAGTTCCATCTGTTGTTACTGTGTATGTGGCAGTTGAGGTAGATGGAAGTTCAGTTGTTGATGTAACGGTTGAAGTTGAGGTTATTTCGGAAATAGTTGTTGGATTCGTGGTAGATTCAGAATTCATCGAGCTTATGTCTGTTGTCGATGACATAGTACTTCCATCAGTTGTTATTGTAGATGTTACGGTAGAGTTAGATGGAATATACGTGGTTGACTTGGTTGGATTTGTACTTGATTCTGTTAACGTTGAGTTTATATCTGTTGTCGATGACACGGTAGTTCCATCAGTGGTTATTGTGGATGTTACGGTAGAGCTAGATGGAATATAAGTGGTTGACGTGGTTGGATTTGTGCTTGATTCTGTTAATGTAGAGCTCATGTCTGTTGTCGATGACAGAGTAGTTCCATCTGTTGTTACTGTGTATGTGGCAGTTGAGGTAGATGGAACTTCAGTTGTTGATGTAACGGTTGAAGTTGAGGTTATTTCGGAAATAGTTGTTGGATTCGTGGTAGATTCAGAATTCGTCGAGTTTATGTCTGTTGTCGATGACATAGTACTTCCATCAGTTGTTATTGTAGATGTTACGGTAGAGTTAGATGGAATATAAGTGGTTGACTTGGTTGGATTTGTACTTGATTCTGTTAACGTTGAGTTTATATGCGTTGTCGATGACACGGTAGTTCCATCAGTGGTTATTGTGGATGTTACGGTAGAGCTAGATGGAATATAAGTCGTTGACGTGGTTGGATTTGAGCTTGATTCCGTTAATGTGGAGCTCATGTCTGTTATCGATGACAGAGAAGTTCCATCTGTTATAACTGTGGATGTGGCAGTTGAGGTAGATGGACGTTTAGTTGTTGATGTAACGGTTGAAGTTGAGGTTATTTGGGAAATAGTTGTTGGATTCGTGGTAGATTCGGAATTCGTCGAGCTTATGTCTGTTGTCGATGACAGAGTAGTTCCATCTGTTGTTACTGTGGATATGGCAGTTGAGGTAGATGGAAATTCAGTTGTTGACCTAACGGTTGAAGTTGAGGTTATTTCGGAAGTAGTTGTTGGATTTGTGGTAGAGGAATTCGTCGAGCTTATGTCTGTTGTCGATAAGATAGTAGTTCCATCAGTTGTTATTGTAGATGTTACGGTAGAGTTAGATGGAATATACGTGGTTGACGTGGTTGGATTTGTACTTGATTCTGTTAACGTTGAGTTTATATCTGTTGTCGATGACACGGTAGTTCGATCAGTGATTATTGTGGATGTTACGGTAGAGCTAGATGGAATATAAGCCGTTAACGTGGTTGGATTTGTGCTTGATTCTGTTAATGTTGAGGTCATGTCTGTTGTCGATGACAGAATAGTTCCATCTGTTGTTACTGTGGACGTCGCGGATGAGCTAGATGGAAGTTCGGTTGTTGACGTAACGGTTGAAGTTGAGGTTATTTCGGAAGTAGTTGTTGGATTCGTGGTAGATTCGGAATTCGTCGAGCTTATGTCTGTTGTCGATGACATAGTACTTCCATCAGTTGTTATTGTAGATGTTACGGTAGAGTTAGATGGAATATAAGTGGTTGACGTGGTTGGATTTGTACTTGATTCTGTTAACGTTGAGTTTATATCTGTTGTCGATGACACGGTAGTTCCTTCAGTGGTTATTGTGGATGTTACGGTAGAGCTAGATGGAATATAAGTGGTTGACGTGGTTGGATTTGTGCTTGATTCTGTTAATGTAGAGCTCATGTCTGTTGTCGATGACAGAGTAGTTCTATCTGTTGGTTTTGTGTATGTGGCGGTTGAGGTAGATGGAAGTTCAGTTGTTGACGTAACGGTTGAAGTTGAAATTATTTCGGAAGTAGTTGTTGGATTCGTGGTAGATTCGGAATTCGTCGAGCTTATGTTTGTTGTCGATGACATAGTATTTCCATCAGTTGTTATTGTAGATGTTACGGTAGAGTTAGATGGAATATAAGTGGTTGA
The DNA here is from genome assembly GCA_022606495.2 of Halesus radiatus. NCBI lineage: Eukaryota > Metazoa > Arthropoda > Insecta > Trichoptera > Limnephilidae > Halesus > Halesus radiatus. The sequence continues at coordinate 55,607 of JAHDVE020007951.1, read as the reverse complement.
CGTGGTTGGATTTGTACTTGATTCTGTTAAAGTTGAGTTTATATCTGTTGTCGATGACACGGTAGTTCCATCAGTGGTTATTGTGGATGTTACGGTAGAGCTAGATGGTATATAAGTGGTTGACGTGGTTGGATTTGTGCTTGATTCTGTTAATGTAGAGCTCATGTCTGTTGTCGATGTCAGAGTAGTTCCATCTGTTGTTACTGTGTATGTGGCAGTTGAGGTAGATGGAAGTTCAGTTGTTGATGTAACGGTTGAAGTTGAGGTTATTTCGGAAATAGTTGTTGGATTCGTGGTAGATTCAGAATTCGTCGAGCTTATGTCTGTTGTCGATGACATAGTACTTCCATCAGTTGTTATTGTAGATGTTACGGTAGAGTTAAATGGAATATAAGTGGTTGACTTGGTTGGATTTGTACTTGATTCTGTTAACATTGAGTTTATATCTGTTGTCGATGACACAGTAGTTCCATCAGTGGTTATTGTGGATGTTACGGTAGAGCTAGATGGAATATAAGTGGTTGACGTGGTTGATTTGTGCTTGATTCTTGTTAATGTAGAGCTTCATGTCTGTTGTCGATGACAGAGTAGTTCCAATCTGTTGTTACTGTGTATGTGGCAGTTGAGTGTAGATGAAGTTCAGTTGTTGATGTAACGGTTGAAGTTGAGGTTATTTCGGAAATAGTTGTTGGATTCGTGGTAGATTCGGAATTCGTCGAGCTTATGTCTGTTGTCGATGACATAGTACTTCCATCAGTTGTTATTGTAGATGTTACGGTAGAGTTAGATGGAATATAAGTGGTTGACGTGGTTGGATTTGTACTTGATTCTGTTAACGTTGAGTTTATATCTGTTGTCGATGACACGGTAGTTCCCTTCAGTGGTTATTGTGGATGTTACGGTAGAGCTAGATGGAATATAAGTGGTTGACGTGGTTGGATTTGTGCTTGATTCTGTTAATGTAGAGCTCATGTCTGTTGTCGATGACAGAGTAGTTCCATCTGTTGTTACTGTGTATGTGGCAGTTGAGGTAGATGGAAGTTTAGTTGTTGATGTAACGGTTGAAGTTGAGGTTATTTCGGAAATAGTTGTTGGATTCGTGGTAGATTCAGAATTCGTCGAGCTTATGTCTGTTGTCGATGACATAGTACTTCCATCAGTTGTTATTGTAGATGTTACGGTAGAGTTAGATGGAATATAAGTGGTTGACGTGGTTGGATTTGTACTTGATTCTGTTAACGTTGAGTTTATATCTGTTGTCGATGACACGGTAGTTCCTTCAGTGGTTATTGTGGATGTTACGGTAGAGCTAGATGGAATATAAGTCGTTGACGTGGTTGGATTTGTGCTAGATTCTGTTAATGTAGAACTCATGTATGTTGTCGATGACAGAGTAGTTCTATCTGTTGTTACTGTGGATGTGGCGGTTGAGGTAGATGGATGTTCAGTTGTTGACGCAACGGTTGAAGTTGAAGTTATTTCGGAAGTAGTTGTTGGATTCGTGGTAGATTCAGAATTCGTCGAGCTTATGTCTGTTGTCGATGACAGAGTAGTTCCATCTGTTGTTACTGTGGATATGGCAGTTGAGGTAGATGGAAGTTCAGTTGTTGACGTAACGGTTGAAGTTGAGGTTATATCGGAAGTAGTTGTTTGATTCGTGGTAGATTCGGAATTCGTCGAGCTTATATCTGTTGTCGATGGCATAGTATTTCCATCAGTTGTTATTGTAGATGTTACGGTAGAGTTAGATGGAATATAAGTGGTTGACGTGGTTGGATTTGTACTTGATTCTGTTAACGTTGAGTTTATATCTGTTGTCGATGACACGGTAGTTCCTTCAGTGGTTATTGTGGATGTTACGGTAGAGCTAGATGGAATATAAGTCGTTGACGTGGTTGGATTTGTGCTAGATTCTGTTAATGTAGAACTCATGTCTGATGTCGATGACAGAGTAGTTCTATCTGTTGTTACTGTGGATGTGGCGGTTGAGGTAGATGGATGTTCAGTTGTTGACGCAACGGTTGAAGTTGAAGTTATTTCGGAAGTAGTTGTTGGATTCGTGGTAGATTCAGAATTCGTCGAGCTTATGTCTGTTGTCGATGACAGAGTAGTTCCATCTGTTGTTACTGTGGATATGGCAGTTGAGGTAGATGGAAGTTCAGTTGTTGACGTAACGGTTGAAGTTGAGGTTATATCGGAAGTAGTTGTTTGATTCGTGGTAGATTCGGAATTCGTCGAGCTTATATCTGTTGTCGATGACATAGTATTTCCATCAGTTGTTATTGTAGATGTTACGGTAGAGTTAGATGGAATATAAGTGGTTGACGTGGTTGGATTTGTACTTGATTCTGTTAACGTTGAGTTTATATCTGTTGTTGATGACACGGTAGTTCCATCACTGGTTATTGTGGATGTTACGGTATAGCTAGATGGAATATAAGTCGTTGACGTGGTTGGATTTGTGCTTGATTCCGTAAATGTGGAGCTCATATCTGTTATCGATGACAGAGAAGTTCCATCTGTTATAACTGTGGATGTGGCAGTTGAGGTAGATGGAAGTTCAGTTGTTGACCTAACGGTTGAAGTTGAGGTTATTTCGGAAGTAGTTGTTGGATTCGTGGTAGATTCGGAATTCGTCGAGCTTATATCTGTTGTCGATGACATATATTTTCTAATGTTGTTATTGTAGATGTTACGGTAGAGTTAGATGGAATATAAGTGGCTGACGTGGTTGAATTTGGTACTTGTTTCTGTTAACGTTGAGTTTAAGTATTCCGTTGTTGGATGACACGAAATCTTTCACTCAGTGGTTATTGTGGATGTTACGGTAGAGCTAGATGGTATATAAGTGGTTGACGTGGTTGGATTTGTGCTTGATTCTGTTAATGTAGAGCTCATGTCTGTTGTCGATGTCAGAGTAGTTCCATCTGTTGTTACTGTGTATGTGGCAGTTGAGGTAGATGGAAGTTCAGTTGTTGATGTAACTGTTGAAGTTGAGGTTATTTCGGAAATAGTTGTTGGATTTGTGGTAGATTCAGAATTCGTCGAGCTTATGTCTGTTGTCGATGACATAGTAGTTCCATCAGTTGTTATTGTAGATGTTACGGTAGAGTTAGATTGATTATAAGTGGTTGACGTGGTTGGATTTGTACTTGATTCTGTTAACGTTGAGTTTATATCCGTTTTCGATGACAGGGTAGTTCCATCAGTGGTTATTGTGGATGTTACGGTAGAGCTAGATGGAATATAAGTGGTTGACGTGGTTGGATTTGTGCTTGATTCTGTTAATGTTGAGCTCATGTCTGTTGTCGATGACAGAGTAGTTCCATCTGTTGTTACTGTGTATGTGGCAGTTGAGGTAGATGGAAGTTCAGTTGTTGATGTAACGGTTGAAGTTGAGGTTATTTCGGAAATAGTTGTTGGATTCGTGGTAGATTCAGAATTCGTCGAGCTTATGTCTGTTGTCGATGACATTGTACTTCCATCAGTGTTTATTGTAGATGTTACGGTAGAGTTAGATGGAATATAAGTGGTTGACGTGGTTGGATTTGTACTTGATTCTGTTAACGTTGAGTTTATATCTGTTGTCGATGACACGGTAGTTCCTTCAGTGGTTATTGTGGATGTTACGGTAGAGCTAGATGGAATATAAGTGATTGACGTGGTTGGATATGTGCTTGATTCTGTTAATGTAGAGCTCATGTCTGTTGTCGATGACAGAGTAGTTCTATCTGTTGGTTTTGTGTATGTGGCGGTTGAGGTAGATGGAAGTTCAGTTGTTGACGTAACGGTTGAAGTTGAAATTATTTCGGAAGTAGTTGTTGGATTCGTGGTAGATTCGGAATTCGTCGAGCTTATGTTTGTTGTCGATGACATAGTATTTCCATCAGTTGTTATTGTAGATGTTACGGTAGAGTTAGATGGAATATAAGTGGTTGACGTGGTTGGATTTGTACTTGATTCTGTTAACGTTGAGTTTATATCTGTTGTCGATGACACGGTAGTTCCTTCAGTGGTTATTGTGGATGTTACGGTAGAGCTAGATGGAATATAAGTCGTTGACGTGGTTGGATTTGTGCTAGATTCTGTTAATGTAGATCTCATGTCTGTTGTCGATGACAGAGTAGTTCTATCTGTTGTTACTGTGGATGTGGCGGTTGAGGTAGATGGAAGTTCGGTTGTTGACGTAACGGTTGAAGTTGAAGTTATTTCGGAAGTAGTTGTTGGATTCGTTGTAGATTCAGAATTCGTCGAGCTTATGTCTGTTGTCGATGACATAGTATTTCCATCTGTTGTTACTGTGGATATGGCAGTTGAGTGTAGATGGAAGTTCAGTTTAAGCTGACGTAACGGTTGAAGTTGAGGTTATATCGAAGCAGTTGTTTGATTCGTAGATTCGGAATTGGTCGAGCTTTATATCTGTTGTCGATGGCATAGTATTTCCATCAGTTGTTATTGTAGATGTTACGGTAGAGTTAGATGGAATTATAAGTGGTTGTTTTGGCTGGATTTGTACTTGGATTCTTGTTATGCTGAGTTTATATCTGTTGTCGATGACACGTAGTTCCTTTTCCAGTGGTTATTGTGGATGTTACGGTAGAGCTAGATGGAATATAAGTGGTTGACGTGGTTGGATTTGTGCTTGATTCTGTTAATGTAGAACTCATGTCTGTTGTCGATGACAGAGTAGTTCCATCTGTTGTTACTGTGGATGTGGCGGTTGAGGTAGATGGATGTTCAGTTGTTGACGCAACGGTTGAAGTTGAAGTTATTTCGGAAGTAGTTGTTGGATTCGTGGTAGATTCAGAATTCGTCGAGCTTATGTCTGTTGTCGATGACAGAGTAGTTCCATCTGTTGTTACTGTGGATATGGCAGTTGAGGTAGATGGAAGTTCAGTTGTTGACGTAACGGTTGAAGTTGAAGTTATTTCGGAAGTAGTTGTTTGATTCGTGGTAGATTCGGAATTCGTCGAGCTTATGTCTGTTGTCGATGACATAGTATTTCCATCAGTTGTTATTGTAGATGTTACGGTAGAGTTAGATGGAATATAAGTGGTTGACGTGGTTGGATTTGTACTTGATTCTGTTATCGTTGAGTTTATATCTGTTGTTGATGACACGGTAGTTCCATCACTGGTTATTGTGGATGTTACGGTATAGCTAGATGGAATATAAGTCGTTGACGTGGTTGGATTTGTGCTTGATTCTGTTAATGTAGAGCTCATGTCTGTTTTCGATGACAGAGTAGTTCCATCTGTTGTTACTGTGGATATGGCAGTTGAGGTAGATGGAAGTTCAGTTGTTGACGTAACGGTTGAAGTTGAGGTTATATCGGAAGTAGTTGTTTGATTCGTGGTAGATTCGGAATTCGTCGAGCTTATATCTGTTGTCGATGACATAGTATTTTCATCAGTTGTTATTGTAGATGTTACGGTAGAGTTAGATGGAATATAAGTGGTTGACGTGGTTGAATTTGTACTTGTTTCTGTTAACGTTGAGTTTATATCTGTTGTTGATGACACGGTAGTTCCATCAGTGGTTATTGTGGATGTTACGGTAGAGCTAGATGGAATATAAGTCGTTGACGTGGTTGGATTTGTGCTTGATTCTGTTAATGTAGAGCTCATGTCTGTTGTCGATGACAGAGTAGTTCCATCTGTTGTTACTGTGTATGTGGCAGTTGAGGTAGATGGAAGTTCAGTTGTTGATGTAACTGTTGAAGTTGAGGTTATTTCGGAAATAGTTGTTGGATTTGTGGTAGATTCAGAATTCGTCGAGCTTATGTCTGTTGTCGATGACATAGTAGTTCCATCAGTTGTTATTGTAGATGTTACGGTAGAGTTAGATTGATTATAAGTGGTTGACGTGGTTGGATTTGTACTTGATTCTGTTAACGTTGAGTTTATATCCGTTTTCGATGACAGGGTAGTTCCATCAGTGGTTATTGTGGATGTTACGGTAGAGCTAGATGGAATATAAGTGGTTGACGTGGTTGGATTTGTGCTTGATTCTGTTAATGTTGAGCTCATGTCTGTTGTCGATGACAGAGTAGTTCCATCTGTTGTTACTGTGTATGTGGCAGTTGAGGTAGATGGAAGTTCAGTTGTTGATGTAACGGTTGAAGTTGAGGTTATTTCGGAAATAGTTGTTGGATTCGTGGTAGATTCAGAATTCGTCGAGCTTATGTCTGTTGTCGATGACATAGTACTTCCATCAGTTGTTATTGTAGATGTTACGGTAGAGTTAAATGGAATATAAGTGGTTGACTTGGTTGGATTTGTACTTGATTCTGTTAACATTGAGTTTATATCTGTTGTCGATGACACAGTAGTTCCATCAGTGGTTATTGTGGATGTTACGGTAGAGCTAGATGGAATATAAGTCGTTGACGTGGTTGGATTTGTGCTTGATTCTGTTAATGTAGAGCTCATGTCTGTTGTCGATGACAGAGTAGTTCCATCTGTTGTTACTGTGTATGTGGCAGTTGAGGTAGATGGAAGTTCAGTTGTTGATATAACGGTTGAAGTTGAGGTTATTTCGGAAATAGTTGTTTGATTCGTGGTAGATTCCGGAATTCGTCAAGCTTGTATATTACTGTTGTCGATGACATGAAGTACTTCCATCAGTTATTGTAGCAAATATTTTGACCAGGGATTAGATGGAGCCAATAAGTGGTTGACGTGGTTGGTTGTACTTGATTCTGTTAACGTTGAGTTTATATCTGTTGTCACGATATTTTGGATTAGTTCCTTCAGTGGTTATTGTGGATGTTGCAGTGAAGCCCAGATGGAATATATAAGTCGTTGACGTGGTTGGTTTGTTAACTGAATTTGTTAATGTGAGAACTCATGTATGTTGTGTGACAGAAATGGTTCTATCTGTTGTTACTGTGGATGTGGCGGTTGAGGTAGATGGATGTTCAGTTGTTGACGCAGCTTGATTTGAAGTTGAAGTTATTTCGGAAGTAGTTGTTGGATTCGTGGTAGATTCAGAATTCGTCGAGCTTATGTCTGTTGTCGACAGCAAGTAGTTCCATCTGTTGTTACTGTGTATGTGGCAGTTGAGGTAGATGGAAGTTTAGTTGTTGATGTAACGGTTGAAGTTGAGGTTATTTCGGAAATAGTTGTTGGATTCGTGGTAGATTCAGAATTCGTCGAGCTTATGTCTGTTGTCGATGACATAGTACTTCCATCAGTTGTTATTGTAGATGTTACGGTAGAGTTAGATGGAATATAAGTGGTTGACGTGGTTGGATTTGTACTTGATTCTGTTAACGTTGAGTTTATATCTGTTGTCGATGACACGGTAGTTCCTTCAGTGGTTATTGTGGATGTTACGGTAGAGCTAGATGGAATATAAGTCGTTGACGTGGTTGGATTTGTGCTAGATTCTGTTAATGTAGAACTCATGTATGTTGTCGATGACAGAGTAGTTCTATCTGTTGTTACTGTGGATGTGGCGGTTGAGGTAGATGGATGTTCAGTTGTTGACGCAACGGTTGAAGTTGAAGTTATTTCGGAAGTAGTTGTTGGATTCGTGGTAGATTCAGAATTCGTCGAGCTTATGTCTGTTGTCGATGACAGAGTAGTTCCATCTGTTGTTACTGTGGATATGGCAGTTGAGGTAGATGGAAGTTCAGTTGTTGACGTAACGGTTGAAGTTGAGGTTATATCGGAAGTAGTTGTTTGATTCGTGGTAGATTCGGAATTCGTCGAGCTTATATCTGTTGTCGATGACATAGTATTTCCATCAGTTGTTATTGTAGATGTTACGGTAGAGTTAGATGGAATATAAGTGGTTGACGTGGTTGGATTTGTACTTGATTCTGTTATCGTTGAGTTTATATCTGTTGTTGATGACACGGTAGTTCCATCACTGGTTATTGTGGATGTTACGGTATAGCTAGATGGAATATAAGTCGTTGACGTGGTTGGATTTGTGCTTGATTCTGTTAATGTAGAGCTCATGTCTGTTTTCGATGACAGAGTAGTTCCATCTGTTGTTACTGTGGATATGGCAGTTGAGGTAGATGGAAGTTCAGTTGTTGACGTAACGGTTGAAGTTGAGGTTATATCGGAAGTAGTTGTTTGATTCGTGGTAGATTCGGAATTCGTCGAGCTTATATCTGTTGTCGATGACATAGTATTTTCATCAGTTGTTATTGTAGATGTTACGGTAGAGTTAGATGGAATATAAGTGGTTGACGTGGTTGAATTTGTACTTGTTTCTGTTAACGTTGAGTTTATATCTGTTGTTGATGACACGGTAGTTCCATCAGTGGTTATTGTGGATGTTACGGTAGAGCTAGATGGAATATAAGTCGTTGACGTGGTTGGATTTGTGCTTGATTCTGTTAATGTAGAGCTCATGTCTGTTGTCGATGACAGAGTAGTTCCATCTGTTGTTACTGTGTATGTGGCAGTTGAGGTAGATGGAAGTTCAGTTGTTGATGTAACTGTTGAAGTTGAGGTTATTTCGGAAATAGTTGTTGGATTTGTGGTAGATTCAGAATTCGTCGAGCTTATGTCTGTTGTCGATGACATAGTAGTTCCATCAGTTGTTATTGTAGATGTTACGGTAGAGTTAGATTGATTATAAGTGGTTGACGTGGTTGGATTTGTACTTGATTCTGTTAACGTTGAGTTTATATCCGTTTTCGATGACAGGGTAGTTCCATCAGTGGTTATTGTGGATGTTACGGTAGAGCTAGATGGAATATAAGTGGTTGACGTGGTTGGATTTGTGCTTGATTCTGTTAATGTTGAGCTCATGTCTGTTGTCGATGACAGAGTAGTTCCATCTGTTGTTACTGTGTATGTGGCAGTTGAGGTAGATGGAAGTTCAGTTGTTGATGTAACGGTTGAAGTTGAGGTTATTTCGGAAATAGTTGTTGGATTCGTGGTAGATTCAGAATTCGTCGAGCTTATGTCTGTTGTCGATGACATTGTACTTCCATCAGTGTTTATTGTAGATGTTACGGTAGAGTTAGATGGAATATAAGTGGTTGACGTGGTTGGATTTGTACTTGATTCTGTTAACGTTGAGTTTATATCTGTTGTCGATGACACGGTAGTTCCATCAGTGGTTATTGTGGATGTTACGGTAGAGCTAGATGGAATATAAGTTATTGACGTGGTTGGATTTGTGCTTGATTCTGTTAATGTAGAGCTCATGTCTGTTGTCGATGACAGAGTAGTTCCATCTGTTGTTACTGTGTATGTGGCAGTTGAGGTAGATGGAAGTTCAGTTGTTGACGTAACGGTTGAAGTTGAAGTTATTTCGGAAGTAGTTGTTTGATTCGTGGTAGATTCGGAATTCGTCGAGCTTATGTCTGTTGTCGATGACATAGTATTTCCATCAGTTGTTATTGTAGATGTTACGGTAGAGTTAGATGGAATATAAGTGGTTGACGTGGTTGGATTTGTACTTGATTCTGTTAACGTTGAGTTTATATCTGTTGTCGATGACACGGTAGTTCCTTCAGTGGTTATTGTGGATGTTACGGTAGAGGTAGATGGAATATAAGTCGTTGACGTGGTCGGATTTGTGCTTGATTCTGTTAATGTAGAGCTCATGTCTGTTGTCGATGACAGAGTAGTTCCATCTGTTGTTACTGTGTATGTGGCAGTTGAGGTAGATGGAAGTTCAGTTGTTGACGTAACGGTTGAAGTTGAGGTTATTTCGGAAGTAGTTGTTGGATTCGTGGTAGATTCGGAATTCGTCGAGCTTATGTCTGTTGTCGATGACATAGTACTTCCATCAGTTGTTATTGTAGATGTTACGGTAGAGTTAGATGGAATATAAGTGGTTGACGTGGTTGGATTTGTACTTGATTCTGTTAACGTTGAGTTTATATCTGTTGTCGATGACACGGTAGTTCCTTCAGTGGTTATTGTGGATGTTACGGTAGAGGTAGATGGAATATAAGTCGTTGACGTGGTCGGATTTGTGCTTGATTCTGTTAATGTAGAGCTCATGTCTGTGTTCGTCGATAGAGCGGTTCTATCAGTTGTTATTTTAGGTATTAGGGTTGAGCTTGAAGGAATGTCAGTTGTTGAGGTAGCGACTGAACTTCTAGGGATATTGGAAGTTGAGGTTGGAATAGTTGTAGATTCAGTTAAAGTGATGGTAATGGGTGTTGTTGAAATTAATGTGGTTCCATCAGTAGTTATTGTAGATGTTACTGTCGAAGTTGATGAAATGTGTGTGACTGATGTAATAGTGGAATAATATTCCGTCGTACTATCTATCGTAAATGTTTGCAAAGTTGTCATATCACTAGTAAAATTATTGTGAAAGGATACATCAGATAATGTTTTATCTGTTGGTGACGTTTTTGTGGACGTATCTGTCATTGATCCAGTTGAAGCAGTTGGTGCTTCAGTTGTGGAGGTGGATTCTTTACTTGTCACCGTTGAAATCAGAGGTGATGTTGAAGAACCTTCTGTTGTAGTTGATGTTGATTCAGTTGTTGTAGTGCTCATGTCTGTCGTAGAGGTTAAACTGTCGGTTGATATTGCTGAAGTTTCCGTAGAGGTCGATGTAATTTCTATCGTTGTTGAAGCCTGTTCAGTTGTTGTGTTTACATCCGTTGTCGATGTAGATTCCACGGTGGTCAACGGTGAAGACCAACTTATTGTTGAAGATACATCTGTCGTAGTTGATATTGGTTTCGTTGATGTAGTGCTCCCGTCTGTAGTGGAAGTGGATCCGTCGGTGGATATTGATGACGATGTTGTTTCCGTCGTTGTTGAAGTTTGTTCAGTTGTTGTGCTTACATCTATCGTCGTTGTAGATTCATCGGTGGTCAACGGTGAAGACTCACTTAATGTTGAAGATACATCTGTCGTAGTTGATGTTGGTTCGGTTGATCTAGTGCTCATGTCCGTAGTGGATGTTGACTCGTCGGTTGACATTACTGAAGAATGTGCAGATGCCGTTGTTATTTCGGTCGTTGTTGAAGCTTGTTCAGTTGTAGTGCTTACATCAATCGTTGATGTAGATTCATCGGTGGTTAACGTTGAAGACCGACTTAATGTTGAAGACACATCTGTTGTAGTCGATGTTGGTTCGGTTGATGTAGTGCTCATGTGCTCGGTTGATGTAGTGCTTACGTCTGTAGTAGAGGTTGATCCATCGGTTGGTATTGATGAAGTTTGCATAGGAGTTGACGTTGATTCGGTTGTTGTTGTGCTTACTTCTGCCGTTGATGTAGATCCATCAGTAGTTAACGTTGAAGTCAGACTCAATGTTGAAGATACATCTGTCGTAGTTGGTGTTGGTTCGGTTGATGTAGTGCTCACGTCTGTAGTGGATGTTGACCCATCGGTTGACATTGCTGAAGTATGCACAGATGCTGTTGTTATTTCGGTCATTGTTGAAGCCTGTTCAGTTGTTGTGCTTACATCTATCGTCGATGTAGATTCATCGGTGGTTAACGTAGAAAACCGACTTACTGTTGAAGATATGCCTGTGGTAGTTGACGTTGGTTCGGTTGATGTTGTGCTCATGTGCTCGGTTGATGTAGTGCTTACGTCTGTAGTAGAGGTTGATCCATCGGTTGGTATTGATGAAGTTTGCATAGGAGTGGACGTTGATTCGTTTGTTGTTGTGCTTACTTCTGCCGTTGATGTAGATCCGTCAGTAGTTAACGTTGAAGTCAGACTTAATGTCGAAGATACATCTTTCGTAGTTGGTGTTGGTTCGGTGGATGTAGTGCTCATGTCTGTAGTGGATGTTGACCCATCGGATGACATTGCTGAAGTATGTGGATATTCCGTTGTTATTTCGGTCGTTGTTGAAGCCTGTTCAGTTGTTGTGCTTACATCTATCGTCGATGTAGATTCATCGGTGGTTAACGTCGAAGACCGACTTAATGTTGAAGATATGTCTGTGGTAGTTGATGTTGGTTCAGTTGATGTTCTGCTCGTGTGCTCGGTTGATGTAGTGCTTACGTCTGTAGTAGAGGTTGATCCATCGGTTGGTATTGATGAAGTTTGCATAGGAGTTGACGTTGATTCGGTTGTTGTTGTGCTTACTTCTGCCGTTGATGTAGATTCATCAGTAGTTAACGTTGAAGTCAGACTCAATGTTGAAGATACATCTGTCGTAGTTGGTGTTGGTTCGGTTGATGTAGTGCTCACGTCTATAGTGGATGTTGACCCATCGGTTGACATTGCTGAAGTATGCACAGATGGAGTTGTTATTTCGGTCATTGTTGAAGCCTGTTCAGTTGTTGTGCTTACATCTATCGTCGATGTAGATTCATCGGTGGTTAAAGTCGAAGACCGTGATGTTGAAGATATGTCTGTAGTAGTTGATGTTGGTTCGGTTGATATAGTGCTTACTTCTGTAGTATAGGTTGATCCATCGCTTGATGTTGATGAAGTTTGCATAGGAGTTGAATTTGATTCAGTTATAGTTGTGCCTACTTCTGACGTTGATGTAGATCCGTCAGTAGTCAACGTTGAAGTCAGACTTGATCTTGAAGATATATCGGTAGTAGTTGATGTTGTGTCAGTTGATGCAGTGTTCATGTGTGTAGTGGATGTTGATCCGTCGGTTGACATTGCTGAAATTTGCGCAGATGTTGATGTCATTTCGGTCGTTGTTGAACTCTGTTCAGTTGTTGTGCTGACATCTGTTGTCGATGTAGGTTCGTCGGTAGTCATTATTGAAGTCAGTCTTGATTTTGAAGATGCATCTGTCGTAGTTGATGTTGGTTCGGTTGATGTAGTGCCCATGTCTGTAGTATATGTTGATCCATCGGTTGACATCGCTGAAGTTTGCGTAGTTGTCGATGTTATTTCGGTCTTTGTTGAAGCCTGTTCAGTTGTTGTGCTTACATCTGTCGTCGATGTAGAATCATCAGTGGTTAACGTTGAAGACTGACTTGATTTTGAAGATATGTCTGTCGTTGTTGACGTTGGTTCGGTTGATGTAGCGCTTACGTCTGTAGTTGAGGTGGACCCATCCCTTACATCTGTAGTCGATGTAGATCCATCGGTATTTACCTTTGAAGTCAGAGTGGACGTGGATGTTGATTCGGTTATTGTTGTGCTAACATCTATCGTTGATGTTAAACCATTTGTTGTTGTTGTTGAAGCTTGAGTAGAAGTTGAAGTTATTTCCGTATTGGCAGTTGTTGGTGCGGTCGGTGTTGTACTCATTTCTGTTGTCGAATTCATCGCCGTAGTTGTCATTGTTGGATTTTCAGTTGAAGTGGTTGTTATTTCTGTGGTGGTTGTAGTTGGCTCTGTCGTGGTCGTACTTATTTCTGTAGTTGAAGTGGTTGCTGCAGTTGTTATTGGATTCTCAGTACTAATAGTTGTTATTTCCGTACTAGTTGTAGTTGGTTCGGTTGTAGTCGTACTGATTTCTGTAGTTGAAGTGGTTGCGGCAGTTGTTGTTGTTGGATACTCAGTTGTAGTAGTTGTTATTTCCGTAGTGGTCGTAGTTGGTACTGTCGTGGTCGTACTTATTTCTGTAGTTGAAGTGGTTGCTGCAGTTGTTGTTGGATTCTCAGTACTAATAATTGTTATTTCCGTACCGGTTGTACTAGGTTCGGTCGTGGTCGTACTTATTTCTGTGGGTGAAGTGGTTGCGGCAGTTGTTGTTGGATACTCAGTTGTAGTAGTTGTTATTTCCGTAGTGGTCGTAGTTGGTTCTGTCGTGGTCGTATTCTTTTCTGTAGTTGAATTGGTTGCTGCAGTTGTTGTTGGATTCTCAGTACTAATCGTTGTTATTTCCGTAGTGGTCGTAGTTGGTACTGTCGTGGTCGTACTTATTTCTGTAGTTGAAGTGGTTGCTGCAGTTGTTGTTGGATTCTCAGTACTAATCATTATTATTTCCGTACCGGTTGTACTAGGTTCGGTCGTGGTCGTACTTATTTCTGTGGGTGAAGTGGTTGCGGCAGTTGTTGTTGGATACTCAGTTGTAGTAGTTGTTATTTCCGTAGTGGTCGTAGTTGGTTCTGTCGTGGTCGTACTCATTTCTGTAGTTGAATTGGTTGCTGCAGTTGTTGTTGGATTCTCAGTACTAATCGTTGTTATTTCCGTAGTGATTGTAGTAGGTTCGGTTGTGGTCATACTGATTTCTGTAGTTGAAGTGGTTGCGGACGTTGTTGTTGTTGGATTCTCTGTTGTAGTAGTTGTTATTTCCGTAGTGGTTGTAGTAGGTTCGGTCGTGGTCGTACTTATTTCTGTAGTTGAAGTGGTTGCGGCAGTAGTTGTTGTTGGATACTCAGTTGTAGTAGTTGTTATTTCCGTGGTGGTCGTAGTTGGTTCTGTCGTGGTCGTACTTATTTCTGTGGTTGAAGTGGTTGCTGCAGTTGTTGTTGGATTCTCAGTACTAATCGTTGTTATTTCCGTACCGGTTGTAGTAGGTTCAGTCGTGGTCGAACTTATTTCTGTAGTTGAAGTGATTGCTGCAGTTGTTGTTGTTGGATTCTCAGTTGTAGTAGTTGTTATTTCCGTGGTGGTCGTAGTTGGTTCTGTCGTGGTCGTACTTATTTCTGTAGTTGAAGTGGTTGCAGCAGTTGTTGTCGTTGGATTCTCAGTTGTAGTATTTGTTATTTCCGTAGTAGTTGTAGTTGGTTCGGTGGTGGTCGTACTTATTTCTGTAGTTGAAGTGGTTGCTGCAGTTGTTGTTGTTGGATTCTCAGTTGTAGTAGTTGTTATTTCCGTGGTGGTCGTAGTTGGTTCTGTCGTGGTCGTACTTATTTCTGTAGTTGAAGTGGTTGCAGCAGTTGTTGTTGTTGGATTCTCAGTTGTAGTAGTTGTTATTTCCGTGGTGGTCGTAGTTGGTTCTGTCGTGGTCGTACTTATTTCTGTAGTTGAAGTGGTTGCAGCAGTTGTTGTCGATGGATTCTCAGTTGTAGTAGTTGTTATTTCCGTAGTAGTTGTAGTTGGTTCGGTGGTGGTCGTACTTATTTCTGTAGTTGAAGTGGTTGCTGCAGTTGTTGTTGTTGGATTCTCAGTTGTAGTAGTTGTTATTTCCGTGGTGGTCGTAGTTGGTTCTGTCGTGGTCGTACTTATTTCTGTAGTTGAAGTGGTTGCAGCAGTTGTTGTTGTTGGATTCTCAGTTGTAGTAGTTGTTATTTCCGTGGTGGTCGTAGTTGGTTCTGTCGTGGTCGTACTTATTTCTGTAGTTGAAGTGGTTGCAGCAGTTGTTGTCGATGGATTCTCAGTTGTAGTAGTTGTTATTTCCGTAGTTGTTGTAGTTGGTTCGGTGGTGGTCGTACTTATTTCTGTAGTTGAAGTGGTTGCAGCAGTTGTTGTCGTTGGATTCTCAGTTGTAGTAGTTGTTATTTCCGTAGTGGTTGTAGTTGGTTCGGTTGTGGTCGTGGTCGCAAGAGTTGTTGTTGTTTCGGTCGTGGTCGTGGTCGCAAGGGTTGTTGTTGGAATTTCAGTTGTTGTGGTCGTGACTTCTGCGGTAATCGTTTGAATTGCGGTTATAACCTCGGTTGCGTTTTGAACCGGGCACTGGTACGATTGCGTGCACAGTTGCAATTCTGGGTCAAAAGTAGTTCTTTCAGGGCAATACATTTGAATTGAAATGAACTTGCCTTCTGTATTACTTTTGGCACATATAAAATAGGTCGAGCAAAGGGGATCTGACACATCGTTGAATCTTCCAATTTCTGAGCAGTTGAAGGGTTCCGTGCTCGTGATGCTATCGTTGTTCGTTAAGTTGATATCTTCCCCTAAAGAGATGAGAATGAGCCAAGTGTTGGTATTGTCGGGGAAGGATTCTTTTTGTAGTTTAGCTAGTCGATCTTTACTCAAGAGTGTTTGGTTGCAGAGATACTTATCTCCGAATTCGCATTGGGAAGTGGCCGGGTTAAAGTAGGAGGCTCCAGGGCAGGTGAAGTTGAGGGTGAGGCTGACTCCAGCGGAGGTCTCCGTGCAGACCAAGTATCCTTTGCAGTCCTCCACGGTGGTGTCAAGGAAGCGCCCATGCTCCTTGCATTCGAAGGCCCTGATCAATTTCCAGGTCGAGCATAAAATTATCTGAAATTTGAAAATAAGTTTTGAATTATTTTAGAATTCACCGATAATTATAGTTAACAAAAGGGTAACAAAAAATGCGGAAAGCATTTGTTAAAATCGTTAGGTAAATTGTTATTTTGTCTCAGAATTTAATCGTTTAAATTTTTAAATTATAAGTTTTCTTTAAAACACTAGCGAAAGCGAGACGGACAGCAAACGCACTATACCCCCTTATCAGCTACAACAGTAAACTCAACCTAAAAGCAAACTTTTCATTTACACATTGACAATCCGATTAAAATTAACATGCGCATCACCCATATGGGCTACTTCAAACACAAAAAGGCTATAATCATTCCATAATGCATTGCTCCGACGAATCACCAAAAGTCCCTGGTTCCTCAGCAATAGCGTAATTATCACCGGCTCAAAATTTCTCCACTTCGAAAACACATAATAGATTTAACCAAAACATTTTACTTCAAATTAGAATCGAACTCGAATCCCTTCTCGATCCAATCTCCAACCTCGGCCAAATTCCCAAATGCCCAAATTCTATCCTACACCCTCCATTACTTTAGTGAGTGGGCTTATTAAATATAAGATTGCTATCTGCAAGTGTCTCTAGAATATAAAACACAGTTTACAATACTCTGAAAAAAAATAAAAGCCCTACAGTAAACAGCCCGCTTACTGGGTAGAGAAGATTATCTCATTCATTTATGCACCTCTAACCACAGTTGACAGAGGAAGGGGGGGGGGGGGGGAAATCTTCCCTGGCACTGTATACAAAAAATTTACAATGCAATATATCGAACTCGTTAGTCTCTATTCACATATAATATTGAGCGGCTCTCCACACCTTAGTATTATTTTGTTACAAAATCCCTCTATGCCAAAGCTAAAAGGTGAACAGTCCATAATTTATATCGTTTTCAGTGGGTGCAAAAAAACATACAGATTTTTTAACAGTTTATTGCCAATCCATAAAATTCCAAGAAGTTGTACTTAAAATTACTAACGCGGTATCCCAATATATTTATCCCGAATCAAAACTTCGCTAGATGTACGTAAAATTCGTTTTCACGGTGACATCTTTTCACCGACTTCCAAACAAATTAATAAACCAGATGCAATATCGGCCTTGTGCGATGGAATAATTTAAAAAAAGTTGGGAACATATGTGATGTATAACTTCAAAGTATTATAAAAAATCTAATATACGCCCATGGGACCTCACTAAACTCCACTACGGTTCGTGTACCTGCCATGAGAATTTTTAAAATTATTTTCCACACTAGCGACCGAAATCTAGTAAAAGTTTGATGCAATCTTAGATTCAATCAAATTTCTAATCTATAAATCGCACATTTTCTTTCGATTTTATGTATACACAATAATACACAATAATACACACAATAATACACAATAATACACACAATAATAATTATAATTTATTTTATAATTTTTACATATATTAAATAAGAATAATATTTAAATGATTTTTATAGGGCCGTTTTTTCGTGAAAAATCACCTCAAGGGCGCTGTACAAATATATATATTTTGTAAATAATATACATGTATGTATTTTTTTCAAAGGATATATATCCTACTACTAACTATGGATAATCTATTATAACATAAGGCTAACAGATTGCATCCACCAGCTCATCGGTTAAGGGTCCAGTATAAGACCACGTACTCATCGCCGTTAGGTATTTTAGCCGCCAAACTCAATAGAACGGAGCACCGCAAGCCGCCGACTTTTTTGGGGGAAATGTGGATAATATAAAACACGCCCGCGCCGTATTGGCAATTGATGAAATACAAAATAAAAGACATTTGCTGAATACATTTATTATTTATTCAATGCATAAAAATAAATTAATAGAAGGTTGACAAACTTAAATTTGCAGTCGGACAAAAGAGGAAAAGCGAAAGTATAAAGTTTATTTTTAATTCACAAAATTTACACCGCCGACTATATGTAAGTAAAGTATGTCAATCTGTTGGTATAGGATAAGGTAACTTATGAGAATATGCGGATATTAGGAAAGTAACACATTGTTTGTTTTTTAGTACCTACATAACATATTAATAATTGACAGTACCTATACATAGTGCCTTTTATTTTTATTTTTTGTTACTATTAAGTGTTTATTTCTTCACAATTAAACAATCTAACGAAGCGACCGCTGAAATTGTGCAATTTGACGTTCAAGCCGAGTTCAGTGCATCTCATAACATCCTTATTCAATTTTTTAACGAAATCGGCAGAGAACTCAAGAAATTCAAAATGGCCTCTGAAATTATGCAATTTGACGTTCAATTCGAGTTCAGTACATGTCCAAACACCCTAATCCCGATTTTGAACGAAATCGGTAAAGAACTCAAGAAATTCAAAAATGCCACCAAAATTATGCATTTTGTCGTTAAATTCGAGTTCAGTGTACCCCTGAACTCCATTGTACCCGATTTGATAGAAATCGTTTAAAAATTCTAGAAGTTCGAAGTGTCCCCTGAAAACATGTATTTCAATAATGTTATTATTATTACCTTAGTCGTTTTTTTTTCTTCCAGGAAACAGGTCTCTTATTTTGTATATTATACACATGTCTGCCTTTATTTTTTCCCATTTTGAATAACTAAAAAGAAAACAATTTATTAAAAGACGATTTCAAATAAATTTAGTTGGAGAATAATAATGATTTAATTTCTGCTTACCCCGATCGAATAACACCGGTTTCCTCAGCGTTCCTAGTACTAATCAAATTAAATATCTCGTAGCCGCGTAGAAAATAATGACAGTAAATACATACGTGCTCTCGCCTCTGGAGTCAGCTCGTGAATGACCCGCTCTCGCGAAATCTCGTGACCTGCGCGCGGCGTATTTTTTTCGTATGGAATTTTATATGGCGCCATAGAATAAAATATTTCATAAAGTTTAAGTGAATAACAGTAGAAATGTAGGTACTTTGTAGTATTTCCAATTAACTCAATCGGTTGTTAACCTTTATTAAAGTGAGATTATGGAAGGATTTTTATTAAAACTGTTTGCAATATGCGTAGTTAACATAACAGTGAAGGCACTTTTAGCGTTTTTCTTAATATTGCAGTACATATTTCATATAGAATGGAAAGCAATGCACTTTAAGAATTGTCGCCATTCGGAACCTTAGACATTTTCCTAACCACTCGTATAGAATTTACAGATACATTATTTGTTATATTTCTAACGTTAGCAACCCGCAAAGTGACGTTTAGCGCTATCTTTGAGTCTTCGCCCTTAATAACATTAAACTATATGTACAATGAGGATGACGCTATGTAAAAATGTACAAGCGCTTTATATTATGTACAGGCAGATAATATACAGGACCATACTCACCTGGCTGGGTTAGATAATTTTATGTACAGTTTTGGACGTAGAGGACACAATATCGTATACACTGCGCATCGCATGTTATTTGATGTGCGAATGAGTTTTTTTTTGTTCGTTAGGAAAGGAAAATCAAATTATATAATGGCAGTACAGTACAGGGATTTGATTAGAATTTTTCTTCCAAAATGGGATTCGTCGCTCAATAAGAAACAGATTAACGTGAAAAGCTTCAAATATTATAATAATAGTAATATTAATCTATTACGATAAAGTGCAATTAGGTTATGTAAGCAATAAAAGAAAGGTACTCTAATGTCTCTGAAACAATTATATTCAAAAGATATTTCTAAGTACGCATTCAAAAATCAGGATAACTTTGCACATACAAACTCGGGTCGATTCACAAGATCCTCATTACAACTTACATTCCACCAACCTACAACTAAAAGAACCTTTGGTCAAAGAAATTTGCAATATTTCTTTATAAAAGTATTTAATATCCTCCCTCTAGCAATAAAAACTATTACAAAATTAACCGAATTAAAAAAAAGTATTAAGATATGGATTATGGACACGTGAAGGAAGAATATAAATATGATGTTGCAACCTAACAGAGTTTAACGGTCACGGTATGATTTCTCATAGATTTTAGAATTTTTATTCATTTATTGCATAATAATGTTCCTCTAGTAATATTTTAACATTATTACGAAAACTTACTTAAAAAAATTATCAAACTTACAAAAAACTTGACCTAATTTATAATCCATACATAAAATCATTTACAAAGCGATCATAGAACGGGGTAACCCAGTAAGGTCACATTTTTTTCGACTTTTGTAAAACATTATGAAATTAATAAATAAATAAAAATAAATAAATATATTGAATTTAAGAATATGAAAGTCTAAAGTTCCGAATTTCTGTTGGGCTTGTTATGCATCTTAGTTATCCAGGGGGAGTTTATTTCAAACCTTAGACCCTGATACTCTGAGAGCGCGATCTCCAAACTTAGTATGAGTTGACTGCCTTAGACCAGTGTTTTCTGGAACACATGTTCGTAGATATAAGATGGATTTAAATACCATGCAGCACAATTTGTACAGGGTTCTTTTTCAGGACACTTAGATGGTAAGATGGCGAAGGTATTCTGAAATGTGCGAACATTTAGAGACCTCGGTGATGAGCCTTACCGCAGCATCAAACACGGATTGAAGATTGGTATTTTGATATTTAGGATAGCTGGCATAAATCCCGTTACAGCAATCGAGACGTGAGACTACACAGGAGTTGGTTAGCAGTTTTGTTGCCTATGTAGGAAGGTTTCTTCGGACTGACTTGAGTTGCTTTAGGTGAAAAAAACTCGGTGATTACAGTCCCATTCACTAGACTTTTTAGCAAAGGGTCCGAATCTAAATTAACACCAAGAAGTTTGATAGTTGTTTTTGGAATTAAACTCAGTCTGAATGAATTAAATTGAAACCAGTCTTAGATAGATTCAACGTCAGCTTGTATGAAGACATCCGAAGAGTTATTGCTTCTAGGCATTCAGATATGCGAATTTTGAGACTGTTGATTTTATTTGGAGTGCTGTACAAATACACTTGCAGATCGTCAACGTATAAGTGTGATGAGAGACCAAATAACTAGATTATTTTGGCGATTAGATCAAATTAGAATTAGTAATTTTTTTCATACATTTTCACTCCTATTTATATGTGATATACACATAGTACATAATGTACACTTTATGGTTTGTGTGGAATAAGGAACTCCAGTCCATTTTTTAATTTTTTTTATTAATGTTGACATCCTAACATAATTTTCTGCTTATTTAATTTTTTTTATTTAATTTCGTTTTCATGGTTAAAATAATTATTAAAGTTAAATTTTTAAAGCCCACCAAAACGCACGAAATCTATGGCTTGTTGGGTGTGACGTCACACGTGCAGACGGATTAGCGATTCAATAGGCGGTAATCGATGTTATATGGATTCCTACAAAACTTGGAGAACTTTATACTCAAATTTAACTGCTTTTAATTGAAGGAAACATTGTAGAATATCAGCGTCTCGTTACTATTGTAGGTGCATTGTACTAAAGTGCAAAAATACATTCATATCCGAATAATAATAATAATACTAACCTCCCCAATTCCGGATTAAAAAAAAATTGGTCCTTAGAACACCTTAGCCGACTGCATTAGGTAAATATTAAGATGTTCATTATTTATTTACATATTTATTTATTTATTTATATATACGGCACAACATGTGCCATTAACATAAAGGCAAGAAAAGTGTAAATACAACAGTAAGAAAGAAACAAAAAAGTGCAAATTTAACTAATATAAAATAAACAATTAAAAAGTACAAAAACGAATACAGTATCTATAAAAATATGTAAAGAATAAAAAGGTACAAAGCGTAAAGGGGATAAAGTATAAAAACGTATAGAGCATAAAAAGTATAAAAATATGTAAAGTATAGAAACTTATAAAAGTATAAAGTATGACAAGTTTTATAAATATAAAGAATAAAACCTTGTGAAAATACATATCATGTAAAAAAATATGTAAAAATATAATAATGTAAGTAGTATAAGTAAACATCTGATGTCTAATGATGTAAACGGTATAAGAGCTATATTTTCCCCTTTAATGTCATCTGTAGCTTAGATTATCAATTGAGTGTTAGATTTCGTCACATATTTAAAAGAATTTGGTCACTAAAGTGAGGCAAGTTAAAAAGAAGTTTTATTCGAAGGCCGTATTCAAAATAATAATACATAAACACGTATCTATGTACAATAAATTAGTTAAAGCGTTCTACCGTTGATAGATTAGTGGTTATAAAAGGTTATATTGGAAGAGTAGACAGGATACAATAAGAGTTTACTTAACTGATTAGAGCAGTGCGATAGTTCGACAGACGTTTGCTGAAGTATTTATATCAATTTGGATGATTGTAGTTGCCAATCGCAGTAAATTTGAAAAGCATTTTTCTCTATCAATTAACATTTCTACTTTCTTAACCATTTCTCACTCAATTTAATTTCTTTAGATAAATAAAATATTTAACGCTAGATTGTGTGTGGTGGAATTATTTGCAAATTTTTGGTATATTAATATATTTTTTTAAAGTTATTGTTTAGGTAATATTCAACGTCATTTTAAAATGTCTGTGGCTCTGAGTGGTAAATAATTAATTAGTATGTAGACAAATTAAACATTTTTGTTACCTTATAAACTTTTTTATTTACATATACATTGAGAAATTTTGGGACGATAAAAGCATATATAATATGTACTTTTTGTTTAAAATCTGCTTGTAATATGTAAGAACGTACATTATTGTTTAAATACAAATAATAAAACAAATGAAATAAAAATAAATACATTGTATGTTTTACGGTAGTAGAGAAGTCGAATCACAGAATTCCGAAAGGAGAGAACATCGATTTTTGTTTATGATATAAAGTGTGTACGTAGCGCATCCAACCCAACGAAAAAAAATAGTATTGCCAGGGAAAGATCACTAAATCATTTAAAGAAAGCTTCAAATGAATAGAGTTAGTACTTATTATGTAAATAATTCTCAAAGTTCGTGTATTTTTAAAATTACTCTGGTTGAGAAAGGGCATTATTGATAATATATAAATTATTAAAGAACCCACTTCTTCGTAAATATAAAAAAAATCCCCATTAAAATGAATTTCAACGTTGGAAGTACAGAAAATACAAACGAACAAAAAAAAAATCCCCATTAAAATGAATTTCAACGTTGGAAGTACAGAAAATACAAACGAACAAAAAAAAAATGAAACGAAACGAAACGAAATACAAATGAAACGAACAAAAAATAAAAATACAAAATACAAATGGTTGGAAAGGTCCTTTCGCAAATATGAGTACCTGAATATCAAAAGGTGTCTAACGTCCAATAGCGTGCATTGCTCTATAACCAAAGGTAGGCTGTGCGTAGTTTTTTTATGTTTGGTTATGAATTATGCATTGAAAATTTGAAAACGACGATTTTATTCTGTTGTTTGTCGAGTGTTCAAGTTCTTTACTAAATTCATGAAAAAAAGACAACGTTTTTTAAACTTGAATGCAATTATGTTCGCTATTACAACTTCTATATGGAAAATATAACCTTTTTTTTAAACAATAGTTTATAAAATTTTAATTATATTTTCCATATAGAAACTATCATACTGAACGCAGGTTGCTCTCAAATTAAAAAAAAAAAAAAACAAAAAACAAACAAACAAAAAAAAACGGCTTAAATGGTCGTTGGGTACCTTTTGATATTGGGGTAGTCAATATATGCGTTTCCACTGTTCCTAGCACATCTTCCGTCCAAGTTTTCTAAAGTGTTATGAACATTTTTTTTTTAAATAACCTTTTTCACTTCTGTGGAAATCACACAATCGGAGCCGAGATGACGTCAAGTGTCATGATTTAATTCTGACAGTGAAGAGTTGAATAAAAGGTTACGAATATCGTTAAACCTGCCGAATTAAGTGGTGCAATGTTTGAAAATTAAATGGGTATAGCTTGAAAATGCTCTGGAAATTCGGAAACAAAAAAAAATTACGTACATTATTGAGCAAGTTTGTTATAAGAAGCTTCAATTTACCCAAAGAAATTATTTCTATATAAGTTGACAATATTCGTTGTTTGCCCTGCAGCTTAAGTTTAAACTCATTTAAATGGTTGGAATTATTTGGTCTTGAATTATTTTTCATACATTTATTATGGTCGAAACCATAACCACTTCAGAATTCCCCGCGGCAGAATACATTTATATTAGGTATGATATTACATATCGCTGAGTAATTACAATAACTAGGTTACTTCGAATCAGCGTTTTCGAGTAATGCACAAAAAACATAGCTTGTTTTCTCGCCCATGTATGCGCGAGGAAATAAAATTATAGTTTTGCGTATAACTCGAAAATGTTGATTTCGGATTTACATAGCTGCAATAATCACCCTGCGATATTTTATTAAATAATAATTACATATTTGTAAAAAGCATTAACTTTGTGACTCGCCATAATTTACAATAAAAAACACATAAATTTGTTGTAGACCACTTTTATTTTATTAACACTACCGGTTTCGGAACATTCTCCTGTTATAATATTCTCCTGATAAAGGAAGGGTGCTTCCGAAACCGGTAGAGTGTTAATAAAATAAAAATGGTCTACAACAAATCTATGTGGTTTTTATTGAAAATAATAATTTGTAATATCTATAACACAAAATTATACCCAACTCTTATACTAGAAAAATGTTACAGAAAAGATATTTTTCTGATCTAAATCTCTTTAGGGCTTCCATAAAAGTTTGTAAAATTTAAAAATTAATTTGATGTTTGTCAGAAAAATATCGCCTTATACCAAAAAAATCTCACTCAGGCACTCGACTTCTTAACTGAAACTGAGTGAAAACATGATGAATATGTGTACCTATGTTATATTTATCCACTTTGGGGAGTACATCTCGTACGGGGTTGTTGATATAAATAGGGGTTGCTTATCAATTTGTATTTAGGTGTAGGTATATAATATAGGTTTTATTTTCCCTAACAACGGGTTTCCAACAAACATTTTTACCATTTATTTACATCGCAGTTACAAAAAAAAAACTTAAATTGCAACAGTTTTTAGCACAAGATATATGTTTATATTAGAACATTTATGTAACCATTGGAGACACTATTACTATTTTAAGTAAAATAAGTAAATACATAAAATCACAATGTTTTATAATATTTTTTTATTAACATTTTTGTTTAATTACTTTCCTAATTTAATCAATTTTGTTTATGTTTATAATTTGTCTATTCTTACTTTATTGTATTCTATGTTTATACTTGATATTATTTTTATTTTTTATTGAATTTTACAAGAGAAAAAAATACAATTCAAAAAGTCCAGATAAACTACTTTTTTGTAGTTTATCTAACGGGAGCTTGTTATTTAAAACTTAAAATTTACAGGATTTTTTTTTAGTATTCTATATATTCCTGAAGAAGAAAGAATCCTTTTCGACACATGTTGATATCAGTGTATATTAATACAGTGGTAATTTTCTAATTAATTTATATAAAATCATATTTTGAAGTATGCAGCTAATGCTGTGTTAACGTCTATATATAAAAAAAATATATCTACGAGGTGTGTTCAAAAGAAAAGGTGAATTTTGAATTTCCGCGGGCTGTGTACATTCGATTATCGATTTTTTTGTTATTTTGGTACGCATATGTTAATCATATGTTAGCATTATCAGCCATTTTGGATCAGTGGTTTGTTTTTGACAACTGGAAAGGTTAGTCACGTTTTTGTGTGTTCTTCGATTTTTTAGTTTAGGTTCATTTTCTGAGGCATCATCAGTCCGATTGAAGTGACATTTTAGATTTGCTTTATTTTCTATGTCCTGATCAGCCTTTCTTCAAAAAATCCAAAAAATTGATTCTTGTAGAAAAAAATTGTTAATAATTATTAATCCTATGGTGGAGTTTCCTAGTTTTGGTCGGAACTTGATAGCCCGTTTTCTGGGGCATCATCAGTCCGATTGAAGTGAAATTTTAGATTTGATTTGTTTTCTATGTCCTTATCAGCATTTCTTCAAAAAATAAAAAAAATCGATCTTTTTCGATTTTTTACAATTTTTTTTTTTATATTTGATTTTTTACTATTTTTTTTTTATTAACATCGATGAAAAAACAACTCGGATAATACATATTGTATAATTTCTCCATAACTAATTAATTCATTAAAAAAAAGAATATTGTTCAAATAAATGTTTACTAAAAAATTAATACCTATAAAACAAAAAATTACGAATTAAAAGTTTTAAAAAATACTCATCCTTAAAATATTACTCGATACATATCTCGAAATATGAATCAAACCACGATTTTTTTTAATATGTACAATGTTTTTGGATAAACCTTATGATTCATTATTAATTACATTTTGGAGTAAAATTTACGATTAAATTTATGAATTATTGATGGTTCTCTCTTGTTCAAATAAATAGATATACAATTTGCTATGGTGATGAAAATTAATAATCATCACAACTATTTGACTTGCATTCATATTGTCCAAAAGGTATTCCATTACGAGTAATTCAATTCAATAAGATTTTTAATTTTTAAATTTCAAACAAGGGTTAGTCGGAAACCCGCCGGATGACGACTGCATAGATCACGTTACGAATAAATTAATAAGCCTTCGCAAGATTTAAAAATAGCGTAGACACCGCTAAGCACTTCCAATAAATTTAAAATTGTTTACATAAAACCCGTTAAAGATCACAGACACCAGAGATCACGCACACATCTCAAATATTGATCCATCACCCAACACAGCGGTGACAGATAATGTTTAAACAGCGACAAAGGACCGAAAAACGCGCAAAAAACGACACAAACAAAAAATTTCCTTACCAGTGAAATGAAAGTGGCCAAACTCATAATATTACAGCTAAATCCCAAGCGTTAAAACTCAACCAAGTCTCAGTGTTCAACTTGAACCAAGCACTCCAAATAAATGGCATATTCTGAAGGGTTTTCACAGTAATTTCACGGCCGCAAAAATTCGACATGAACAGAGAATATTTAAATAATGACTGTGGGAGCTATGATTCCGCTCTATGACGAGAGGCGAAAAGTCTTGACTTGCCGTACGGTTTCTGGTGTTGAATGTCCAGGTAAATAACGGAACATGTGTTGCTCAGCGTCTGTTTGCACTTATTCATATTTTTCAGGTGGGCTTCGGTTTACTGCTAGTGTGCGTGATACACATTCGTGAGGAATGCACCCGCCTAGGAATCATTAGCACTTCGAGATGAATAAATACATGACGATTTTACAGTATTGAGAGTGCCGGAAGATTGGTGTTTCTCAAACAGGGGAATGGTCAAGAGACGTGGTCTTTCATGGTGCAGATGCATCGATACAAACAAAGACATCAGAAAGCAAAACAAGGCGGATGAAAGCACCATATATAACAATTTATAGAAATGAGGTTGCAACTTACAGATTTAGAATATGAATTGAGCAGCGAGACCAGGGTGCTCACAGTTTCTAAAGGTAATCGGAACAAAAAAGGATATTTTTGGCATTCTTTGGGTTGCAAGCGAGAATACAATATTTGGAAAAGATGTCATATCCGAGAAACTTTATTTTACAAAGCCAACATTTTCAGCATATTGCAGGGTTCACGATCGAGCTATGGGTCTGTAAAGGATAAAATGTTCTGGTAATGTAGAAAGTATACCAAAACACAGGACATCTTAGAGATAGACCGATGGAGAGGTGGGGGCTCACTGTGTGAAGGAAGACTGGAGCAGGATTGAAAGACCCAAAAACTGAAAAATAACAACTAGGGAACGAGCCGTTGAAAAGCACTAATGGAAAAAGCCAAATTTCGTCCTGGTGGATGAAAAAGACTCACCGAGAATATTTCCATATATCCAATTTTCTTTATGGTATATAATTTTATTTTATTATTTGACCCACGAGTGACAAAAGATTTCCACCTTCTCGAAGTCATTGAGACTGTTCTGTATCTTCCCGGTTTCATGTTTCATTTTGGAGTTGCTAATATTATCTCCAATGATTAAAAACATATTATTTCATTTAAGTAACCATTAGCATAAATTCATTAGCATTCCATAAGTTATCATCATTAGAAGATAGAAGAAATATATATGACCAAAAATTCCTTTACAAAATCATCAAAAACGTTGGTGAAAATTACCACCTTCTAGAAAACATTCATTTCCACTGTCCAGGACGAAACGCACGCTCAAATCAACTATTCTACACCCACACTCAAAAACTAACTACACACAACACGACACACAATTTTCAGAAGAACATGAACAAAATACAACATCTTTTCAGGCGCTGATATTTTTTTATCCCCAGCACAATTTAGTAAATTAATAGCAAAATAATTAAATCGCAAGGTCAGTTATAACTCCCCACCCCTCCTATTTGTTATATTGTTAGATGTAAAATGTATACGCGTCAAAAATATGTATGACTTCTGTTAGAAGTGGGGCTCTTTAAACTCAATTTTGCGGCGCACAAGTGAGCTGCCCGCGTACAGGACATGTACGAGTATATTGCGGCGTGGGTGCGCTTCCCGCGGCTAAAAGGTTAATTAGTAATTGGATTTAACGTTATCTATGTAAAATAAAATAAATTGTTTTATTTAGGGTTTCTTAGAAATTAGATCATTTATTTTATTACGTTCCTTTTCTTTCTCTTTTCATTTACCCAAACACATTAATATATATTTTAATATAGCGGAAGCTTCACTGTTTAAGGGCGAGAGGGATGTCGGAGCGGAATTATTTATTATTTCGAAATATTCATAGTATTATTACGCAATACGATAAACATAATGTATTTAAATAGATAAATATTATTTTTTTTTTAAATATTTAGGCATTTATCAAAATCTAATCAGAAATATTACTTTTTCTGACCGTCCTATTGTATGTTTTACAAAATATTTAAAATATGAATATGATTTTTATAGTGGAGAAAAATATTTTTAATCCTTTCTCGTTACGTTTTTGTAAATAAACTTAACCAAAGATTTATAATCCGAATTATTTTTTTTTTAATATTTATTAAATTTAAACTACACACTGTTCTTTTTTTAAATTTATATCATCTACATGTTAAAGACAAACCTTCACAGCATTTTTTAAGGATATTCAATTTTTAAAATATTTTTGTGAAACATGCGTAGAACGGTCAGAAATGTGTAATATTTCTGATTTTATTTTGATAAATGCTAAGCCCATGCAAATTTAAAAAAAAACGTAATAAATATATATCTCTTTAAAAACACCATGTTTATCGTATTTCACAATAATATTATCATTATTTAGAGTTAATGCAACAAAATAGAAATATAATTTATAAAAATGTTTGTTATATAACTATTTGTATTCCCAAATAAAAAAAATAATAAATCAAAAATGAAATAGCAATTAGTATTTGCCCACACCGGGTTTGGAACCCGCGTTATCTGTGTACGGAGCCATGGAACTTGGAACCATGGAACATGGAAGGTCGTCAACTTGATTATCTTCCGATGAGTCAGAAGCCTCCCTCCTGTTCCCTATTTTTCTAACACAATCTAAAAGTGACTTTCACGAGCTGCCTTCTACGACTTACTTTTCGTCAAAACTTTATTTTAATTTTTCTACTTGAATTGACGTGTTAATTTTGGCAATTTCCTGGTATTATGCATTCAAATATTTACTCCATGGATCGACGTTTAGGGTACCGAAACTGTTGCTCGGTTAATTTGCATGAAGTGTCTCAAGTTTGTTTGTATAATCGACGATTGTTAATATCAACACTTGTCCATTAAAAAGGTGCCAAGATCAATTATTCTAATGAAGCATTCAAGTGTCAAAAGTACCTGGTATCATTTTTAGTCGGAAATAAAATGCACAACAAAATTCCTACGAATATTTTCGTTTATTTGGTAATGTCATTTAAAGACTAATCCTGTAATGGTAGACAGACTTTGTGGACAATATTAAAAAAAAGATAGTGCTTAAATTTAATTAGCTGCCTGCGTCCAGTTTAGCTAATTTCCATTCAAATGTTTCAAATATGGCCCCCCCAAAGCCAGTATTGCTCTCGAGGTCAATCGATCACCCCAGTTACACAACCTAATATCTATAAAGTTTGTTTGTGTGAAGCAGGAAAAATTTTCCGTCAGAGAGCTCCGGTGTAATGAAAATTGCATAACTTTTCTGTGGTGAATTTCTAGGTCAACGCAGTTATGATGAGAGCTTCATTGAACCATAAAAAGGGACAACGCTTTTATAAAAATAAATATTAATGATTTTCCTCAGGGCCTATGTCATCTTTGAGTAAGCTGTGTGGCGGGTCATTTTTAAGAAAGGAGAGTGATTATTACATTGATTTGTTTATCAATTTCTAAAAGACAAAGATTCAGAAAAAAAGTTTTTTTCAACCTACTGAGACGATGACTTAATTTTTATCGGGTTTTTCTTTAACCGGTTTTTAGAGAAATAGGAGTGAAGCAGTGCTGTACAGTCCACATAGGCTGAAAAACTGTGCCTACCTAAGAAAAAAAGACAATAGACGAAGAAAAAATACAAGAAATTTCTGTTAAAAAAAAAATCACAAATTTTATCGATGTTTTTATGTTATAATCGTTCAACGTCAATTCTTTGTTTTGTTTGCAACCGGACTTCGGTGGCACTTTTGATTTACTCAATCTAGTTTTTAGCGGGATACATAACGCAAAGCCATGTATCCCTAATATCCGCATACTGCTTGCAGTATAGGCTGTGAAACGTGCTACCTATTTTGCTAGTATTTTTTGCACAATGAAATTCCTTCATAATAACGTTATCCTTCCACTCCAGGTTGTCTGCTTTTTTTGTTTACAACACCACCGCTATACTTCAAAGATGCTACACAAAACTCTGTTTTGCAGTGCCATAATAATAATATTTGGATGATTTATATAGCGCCGTTTTTGTGAAAAATCACTTCAAGGGCGCTGTACAAATATTATTTGCTAGGGTTTATCTTATTATGTACACAGAGATACAGAAACATACTTACCTGGCAGGTCACTCCAGATTAAAACGTTAAATTATAAAGTTTTAGCTTGATGAGATATGATTTTCCACGCACAGGACGCAATATTAGAAAACACGGCACATTGCATGATATTACTGTTTAAATCCTATTTGTCATTTATATTATATTTATTAGAAGGTTATTGGCAAAAGAAGAGTAGGTATTTATTTGAAACATTATTTTATTTGAGATTTTTGATAATAATTATTTACAGTTACAAATATTTATAGTTATTTACAATATTGCGGAATATAAAAAGTTTCAAATTTTTCTATTAATTACTTTAGGCAGGTACTAACGGTACGAAATTGGGTATTGCGTCCTTGGGGTGATTTTTCACAAAAAACGGCGCTATACAAATCATCCAATTATTATTATCACCATTCATGGATGCATTCTTGATGCGTTTTAAGCTTCGCTCTGAATTCTGTCGAGTTTTTAATCAATCTTAAATCGTATGGCAGTTTATTCCAGGCTGTAGGTCCTGACACGCTAAAAGCACGCTCACCAAACTTAGTATCTGGTGTACGTTTTGGTGCCTTCGATCTTCCGATAGCTGATGACGTCGCTGATCTAAGAGTTGACTCGTAAATTGGAATTTTCAGGGATGCCCAGTTCCGATAGGTGAGCCGGAAAGACTAATGAATTAACAATTCTTTTGAGAAATAAATAAATTTAAAAAATGGCGTAGATGTTTGTGAACGTATTCATAGTATTATTCCTATTGTGTTTAGTTTTTGCAAGTGATTGTGTTTTCTAAGTATTTCGTGCTTATAATAGATGGTGTAATAAACATGTAAGGAACTTGTACGCTCATTTTTCCACTCGGCGCAATAATTCATACCCGACCTTGAGAAACCACACACATTCTACTTTTGGTAAAGTAATACACGCCTCTGGTACGAAAGGAATATGAAAATAATTTATCTTACAATTATCGGAATCACATACGAAACCGGGTAGCAATACAAGTATATAAACAGGGCGGTATATACTCTCAGTATCGCCCTAGTTAAAGACACCGTTCAGGATCAACATGGGCCTCTTCAAGACCCAGGTTCACTCCTTCCTATCCTTCAAAAGACCCTCCACACAGCATCCCCTAAGGTGACAGAGCCTTGAGGGAAATTATTTACATTAGGGCCAGCTGTGTGGAGCAAACTGTAAAACAAAGTTGAATTGCTTGAAATGGCTTTAGTCGTGTTTGGTGACCAGACCTGGATAGCTAGGTACCTACTTCCCAACCTTCGTCTTCACCATATCCTTCCCTCTCCACTACCTTCAGCCTCACATAGTCCCATTGGCTCCGAACAGTCGGGACTCCTGCGCATATATACAAAAAATACGTTACGTTACTTTTTTTTTGACACGACCGGAGAAAAGTGGACAAAAATAATTTGTTTACGCTTAGTAAAGAAACATCCGCTCTAGTTTTTCCGAGAGCGCAGTACTGTTATTTCCCGGCCATTGAGAAATGATTTTGAAATTCTTGTTTGATATCCAAAACACACACGGATGGGTTTTAATTGGTTCTAAATAAACATCTTACCAATAATAGAACATTGTTCCCTCTTCCGTATTATGACTTTCGTCAGTAACCCTTTCGGGACGAGCTAAAAATAGTCTAGCTTCAATATTATTGGCTTATATTCTATAACGGTTATGAGAAAAACATATTAACATGGTTGTTAAAATTTTTAATTTTATTATTGAATTTTAATACACTTTAATTCAATTTATAATACTGCACTTCTCTTTTAATAATAATAATAATAATAATAATAATAAATGTTTATTCCGGTATGTGGGGACGTAAGTGCAGTCCCACACATTCCATACAAAATATACATGCAATAGTTATAAAAAAAAATATACAAAATATGTACAAGAGTTTAAAAAACTAAAATAATTATAAGACAGTAGTATGGTGATACATCACAAATAAAACAATAAAAAAATAAGAATTTAACTAAATAACTATTTGAAAATAAATCCTTTAAGGTGCTGCGGCATTTATATTATAAGGGGACAATATATTTCTCCAGTATGCGTCGATGCTGGAGGCTGGACTGAGGCGGGCTTCCATGATGAGGATATTCCTGGAGCTGTTTATTCTTTCCCTCATTCCAGCCACCCTGGATCTCTTATAAGGGCTGCAAAACCGGAAACTCGCCCCTCCGTGAACATACTGAAATTATTGTACTTTAAGAAATGCTTGCGTAGAAAAGCGGAGTGTTCACATTGCGTTTACATAATAATGTTTCCTCAAGAAAATGATGCTTGAAAATGGTTTATATAATAGGTTCCCAAACTTTTTTCTCCCGTGGACCCCAATCTGCATTTTGTGAAAATTTTATAGAAATCCGCTACTGTCAGGCGCGTTCGCATGGGATTTTTAGTTACGCAAAAACTACATATTGAATGCAATATACCTACAAAACTCTCAGCATTTGTATATACTTAAAGTACAGAGTGTTTTCATCGTTTAAAAATGGCAAATAATAGGTCGTTCAGTGTTGAACAACGTTTATTTATAGAACCTAAGTTAAAACTATGTATTAATTGATAAACTAAAGTTCTCAAAAACTTAAGACAAGATTTTTGTGCATAGCGCAAAGGGTAACAATTATTTTTAAAACAATAATTATTAGCCTGAAACACTCATCCAAATTGAAAAAAACCTTTCCGAGCAAAGATAAATGTCGCCGACAGGACTCGAAATATTATTATTATTATGACATCAGAAGGGTGCAGGTTCGAGTCCTGTCGGCGACATTTATCTTTGCTCGGAAAGGTTTTTTTCAATTTGGATGAGTGTTTCAGGCTAATAATTATTGTTTTAAAAATAATTGTTAAAACAATGTATATTCTTTCCCAAAGATTCAAAATCAAGTAATATTATGGCGTCAAAAATGGATTATTGACGCATTGAGGGTATCTTTCTTGAGACTCAATGAGCGCATGCACTTATGGTAACTTTTTCTTTAATGTCTTCTTCGATCGTATCATGACGATGATGGAAGGTTTGTCACGACGTGCGAAATAAGTTGAGAAATTTATCATCAGAGAGCTCATAAAATCAGATGAACTCGCGACGTTCTTCCTTAAATCGTATCTGATTCTTCAGTCACATCACGGTGTAGTTCTAAACGTACTCGTACATGATGATGACAAACATTTTATTTGCTACTTTCATATCCTTACTTAATTAAGATAATCCAATAATTTTGAAAATGTATGAAAAAAAACCTGAAGATAATTAATTACTTAAATAATATTTTAGGGTTGCAATATTGTTTTTTTAATTTTTTTTTATTAATAATACTCAGTGCTAGTAAAACAAACAATAAATAATAAAAAAGGGTTTCATATTATTTATAGCTAAACATTGTCTCTTGTATCATATTCTACTTTTACTGTAAGAAACATACTGTTGAGAAAGATAAGATTTTCTATTTGCAATAATTAATTAATCAATTAGATTAGTGTTCTAATTAATATTAAAAAGGGTGCACATCACTATTTAAAATAAATAAAAACAAGAAAGTTATCTATATTTGTAACATACTACCTTATTAAAAAAATCAAAGCACGGCACTTACTACCTATTTTGAGTTACTATTTAAGGCACTCGTGCTGTTTCTTTACTTGAAAAGTTTGAATCATCGACCTAATGATTTGAATCCGTTTACTCGTATTTACCATGTCTTAAGAGGTAAGTTAACTTTTTATATTCAATAAAGTTATATGATTATCAGGAATATGTTTCGTTATACTCAATAAAAATTATTTCAAAAAAGTATTTCTTTTTATTACACGTCATATCTTATTTCTACTGTATCTCCATGTCATCAATTTGGAACGTATGTCCTATTTTATCTCCAGTATTCAATTTAGTAATGTACAGTCTGACATTTAATAGTAGACAGAAATTGAGGGCGTTGCGATCGTTTGAAAGGTTTAAAATTACAATACCAAGATGGCTCATAGGAAAACGAAAGTATGTTAAAAAAAGCTTAATGGTCCAAATGCATATCTTTGACTTTAACCAAACGGTCTTCAGAAAGTAGATGATTCTACATCTTATTATAAGACAATTTTATATAAAAACGTTTTTATTATTTAACCCTTTGAAAGGAAGGTAATTACATAGTACGGCGTTTTTTTGTATTTCTGAAATGTATGTATTAAAATATTAATTTATTAGATGTTAAATCAAAATAAAACAAAATCTAATTCAATGTTAATAAAATCGAGATATGTTGCTTTGAAATGTTTCCAAAACGAACTGTCAAAATTCGAACGTGAAAAAATTTTTATCTGTAGAAAAAAATTCAAAGACAAATTGAGTAGCTGGGTTGTGCCACAGTAATGAGAAAAATTTAGTTCGACTATTAAATGTCCACATTTTATTGCCAAGCTATACATTAATTTGATAAATAAAAGTATGTACCTACTTTGAAGATTTTTTTTAAAACGTTCTTATTGTAAAGTTTATGTTGCAACCTCAGATCATAAAGTATAGAGAGATATGCTGTTATTCATTTGTACTATGGAATTCAGCAGATTCCTCTGTGGCCTGTTCTATAACCAATACCACTGTACAATCACGCTTACGCGAAAGTAACCGCCCCTTTCCACACCTACATATTAAGCGTGTCAATTTCATTGGCACAAATACCGAAACAAACTCCTGTACGTACATATTTCTACCGTGTTCACCAACAGCCATACATTTAAATGATATGCGATAGAGCTGACGGGAAACAGGAATCGGCATTTATAAAAAAAACAATCGATTTTATTATGAAATTATTCAAGATTAACTTTTATTTGAAAAAACTTGTTTTCTCAGAAAAGAAAAAAAACAGAAAAAGTGTGTGTTTGACTCAGGACATTTTTAGGCTATCCTGATTTGTAACAACCCATATTGTTTGTTTCATACATATAATAAGATAATTAAATTTCGTTCCCGTAGTTTTAAGGTTTTTTCAATTAATTCAAAATATTGCATGTAATGTGTTTTTTTCTTGTTGTAAAAATCCATAAAATATATATATATTTTTTTGTATTGCTTATTTATGTATTATTTAAAAAAAAAATTCAATAATAATAACAAGTACTTTTCGCATAACTTGGTGCTGTACTCGTGTTGGGGACTTTATTGTGCAGTTTCATAAGATATTTTATTTAGGCTAAGTTTTCCTAAAAAATTAACAAAAAAATAAATATATATAAATGTACACATGTATGTACGAGAAGTAAGTTAACGTTTCAAATGTTGTTAAAAGGTAAGCAAATAATTGAAATACTGCAATACCATTTAATTGGGTTGCATATATACTAAACTAATTGTTAAATTATAAAATCGTCCAGGACTGTGATCTTGGTAAAGCGAAAAACTACGTTTGATTAAAAAATAAATATTACAATAAAAAATATTATTTTTGACCACAGAGTCTAACGTCTCACTGTTCAAAAATGGGTTGTTTCACATCTCAAATTACGTTTTTTTTAAATACAACCTAGCTAACTGCTTTCAGTTACGAATAATAAAAAAAATTGTAAATAAATAATAAAATTGTAAGAAGACAGAAAATGTAAACTTAAAGACATCAACATTTAAATAGGCGGTACCAGAAAAAAGTTAACGCAATCGAAGTTGTCATAAGTTCATTGAAAAAACAAATTGCATATAAATAGAGAATTTTATTATGTCCGTTTTAGAAAACATGAAAGTTGAAGCAAGGGAACTAATAACTCAGCTGTCAATAAGTCTATGTTCGTGAAGGAATGTAAAAATAATCTCCAGGGCTTTTGCCTTAACTCTCCATTGCTATTCTCAAAAAAACTTTAAATAAAAATACGGCAGATCAAATTCTAAACTTGCCTATTCCATATACGCACCATAAAAAAGCGAATCTCTGATGGCGCTCTGGTTTAAAGCAAATTCTACACCATACCTATAATTAAGTTTGTAGTCTTACAATGGATGAGATGGCCATGACACAGCGTATTGAGTGATGTGGTCGCCGATTTCAAGGATATGTGGACATCGAAAGCAAAAAAGCAGTTTTTGTTAAATTTGAAGAAGTCAAATTTAATAATGTTATTATTAAGTTCTGTAAGTATTTTAGTTTTTTTTTAATTCGACTGATTGAAAATGGCTTGAAAATGAAATGTTCCAACCGTCTGGAGTCAGTGAGATCATGGTATCCTGAATTGGGGTATTTTGTGAGGCGGGAGGTAGTGAGAAGGGGAAGTAGACGAGGAGGAGGAAGGTGGGGAAGTTGACTAATCAGACCTGGTAACCAAATACGGCTAAAGCCTGCCTAAATTATTAGCAATTCTTAATAATTAACTATTTATTTTTGATTATTATACAAATGTTATTGAATAAGTGAATGATAAAATAAAAATATTTGTAAACTAGCCTGTCACCTTTTCACAGCTACATGCATACATGTGCGCGTAAATAAACTGTGCCCCCCAGTGTTGGACAAAGAGGAACTGCGACGATGTAATCTGTAGGTATATGTTAAAAAATCAATGTGCGGAAAATGTTACATATCAATGTGTTAATTATTTTTCAGATAACATAGCCTCAATGATTCATAAATGTGACTTTAAGGCGTCAAACGTTGTACCGATAGAGTCACCGCAAATCTTGTATATACCACGAGCGTCAGTCGCAGACATATTGAGTATAGTCAAACTTTTCAAAAATTCAAAGTCCCCTGGCATAGACAATATTCGAATGTTTGATATAAAAACACAATGATATTAACACAATTTTAAGACAAGCTGTAATACCAGATGAACTCAGATGTAGTATTATCAGACCTATTTACAAAAGTGGGAAACTCACTGATATAGGAAACGATTAGTATATTACCCGATATGGAAAAGATTCTCGAAAAATAAATATCTTTAAAACTAACTAAAAACTTGGAGTGCTTTTCTTTAACCCCTTGAAGCATAGTGGTATAAAAAATAACCCATCTTTTTTTTATCTTTTGCTGAAGGTGGGATGTATTTATACCACTTCGAAAAATTAAAACCACTTGAAACACAGCGATTTAAATTATGTCCCGCCCACTCCAACGGCTTACTATATCGGCCAATAGATGGTACATATGTACTTTTCGAAGTTGACAGGATTCAACTTGTTAGTTTAAGAGCGGAAGCCGTTGGAAGTAGTACTGCTTTATGTTCGTTCTTTTTGGCGCATTAGAAATCGTAAAGGTATATATTTTTTTATATATATTATATCAATATAAGCTATTTAAAAGTTCTGTAGTAGAAAATAAATCTTGAATGATTTTTTTTAAACGTTGAAAGTATGGTGGGATTTTATTTATCCCACCATGCAAATACTGGAATTATTGAAATATTATTTTTTTTTCATTATACTCTAGTTGTTTTATAGATTATATATTTTTCACAAAATAATTTATGTTAATACTGTTATATATATATATATGGATTTGTTTTTGTCCTTCAAGATCAATATGTTCAATAAAAGAATACAATACGAAGAAGAAAATGAAAGTGGAACTTAAGAAGAAGAGTTCGAAGAATTACCTTCAGATTCTGAATCTTATATTGATTCTGAAAGTGACGACGAAAATTTAATTTCAATTATAAAAAAAACGAATGCGTGTAATTTCAAGTACAGATAGTGAACCTGAAACTATAGTAATAGCTACACCAGCTCGGAAAAAAACACAGGCAGCTGAAAAAAATATTAAATAGAGTAAAAACGGAAATCTACCTCAACCGGGATTTTTTACTTCTGATTTTGGTCAGTACATCAAAAATCTTACAAATCCTTCGCGATATGATATACGAGTATGCCGTCAAATAATAACTGATGATATTATCAGCTCTATTGCTTTCCAAACAAATTTATACGTGAATTAGCATTTATTTAAATGATAATTCACTGATGCCAACTGGAGGAAGTCCTGAATTTGGTAAACTTTATAAATTAAGACCATTTTTGAAAAAATCGAAAATAATTTAAAAAAAAAAAATCTTGGTCCCAGTCTAGCAATTGATGAATCGATGATAAAGTTTAAAGGGCGAAGCAGTATCAAGCAGTATCTTCCAAAAACATCTATAAAAAGAGGATACAAAGTGTGGATGTTAGCAGATAAAACCGGTTATTGTTACAGATTTCAAATATACACTGGTAAAATTGACAATCAGGTTACCAAAGATCTTGATGGACTCACTTGTGATCTGGATGGTAAAGAACACCGGATTTTTTTGATAATTACTTTACTAGTGTCAATCTAATAGAAACTCTGTTATCTAGAAAAATTTATGCTTGTGGCATAATAATAATAAAAATAAAAAAACAGAAAATATTTATCAACATTTAGAAAAGTTATGAAAACACGACGGGAATTCGAAACTTTCGTAAGCGATACGGGGGTAATTGCCTCCAAATTGATGGACAGCACAGAAGTTCATATTCTTTCGAATTTTCATTCAAATGATCCAAAGAAAAACCACCACGGTGCAAATAAAAAAATAAAGAAGGGGTGAAAATAGCCGTAACTTCTCCGCCTTCAATTGCCGACTATAATATCAACATGAATTCTTATTATCATTATAATTATCATTATTCACAATAGTGGTGGGCTAAGCGGTTCGGTTTAGTGAGCCGGATCACTAAATCAGCTCTTTGTAGTATACGGGTTCGGTGATCCGGCTCGTTTGAACGACGGTTCGCGTCCCCCGCATCATGCCCTCTCCCTCGCCCCCCTGGCCCTCCTAAAGACGTCCTTAAGACGCTCTTACACGATACTTTTTTCGTCCAGTTTTCATGTAGATTGTCTTTACAGAGAGCTGATTTAGTAATCCGGCTCACTAAACCGAGCCGCTTCGCCCACCACAAGAGTCCCAACTGCTCCTAACCGTCTGGAGCTAGTGAGATTATGGCATCCCCAATTGGGGAATATTGTGAGGCTGAAGGTATTGGGGAGGGGAATGAGAAGGGGAAGAGGAAGGTTATTCAGATAGAATCCCTGGCTATTCAGATCTGGTCCCCAAACACGGCTAAAAGCCATTTCAATCAACGTTTCATTTCTGAATTATGGTCTTTCACCAGGGCAAGTATAGTATCTTCTACTCTGGAAAGTGCCGAAAATTGAAACAATACCAATTAAATAAATTTAATTAATTTGTGCACGCCGGGATTTGAACACGTATTCTTTTAAAGTAACATCAGTAATAAAAGATTTAATATAATATAGTTCTATAAAGTAAACACAAAAATAATAAATACGTAATTTGAATAAATAGAGTTTGAATTTTTTTCTACCACCGTCAGTAAATATATAAAACGAAAGCATTACAAATAAAATACAAAAAATTAACAGTAAATAATTATGGAATGTCCGATAGTCTGTTTAAACGTATTGCCGTTCATCACTATGTTTGACCGCTCCAGATGACTTGTCTATGGAAATCTATTACGCCAACGTACGTCAATAAACCTACAAAAAATCATCAAAAATAGATTTTGTATTCTCATTTTGTACTTACTGGTGAAATGACAGTCCATTTCTTTTGATATTCACTCTGCCGGTCGTATTTTTACAAAGTTGCACTGAACAAGACGGCATTTTGAATAAAACTAAGATGAACACCACACTTTGGCAACGCAAAAGCAACTAAAAAGCGTTTTTTTTTGCAAATTAAGAATGACGCCTGATAATGCGTAGTCGGGCGCTCCTTACAGCATATCTCTTTATATTCTATGATCTGAGGTTGCAACCTTATTCTGCAGGAAGACGCTCAAAGAAAATGAATATGTTTTTCCTATTGTTTTATATTAGAGTACTTGCCAACAGGTGGCAGTAATGTCTTAAAATTTTCATTAGCCGTTGACGCTTCGCGGCGGCAGAAATACAGGTACTGAATAACAAAGAAGTTTTCAGCCACTCGCATTGTAAGTTCTGTATATAAGGAATTATTTTTTTAAACTCCAGATTAAATGATTTTTTTAAGTAAACCATCGCTGGGTTGGCCTAAATTTGACGACATTGTATTTTTTTATATTAGCTTTAAACCCTAATATTTATAGTACAGACACTGACTTATTCAAGTATAACTTGTCTTGAAGTTGAAAGTGGCCTTTACCCCAATGACACTACTAAATTACTTTACTCTCTATGAGTACATTAAACTCTCATCAAACGCCAGTCGGGCGTCCTCCGCGATGATTGATAGTTTTACGTCGTTTTAACGAAATTGTAAACTAATATTTCAATTTAACTAATTTCTATGATCTTGATCGCTGTGATATAGTTAATTGTCCATATTTAAATAATATACATGGAAATTAGTAACATCTAACGACAAATGAATTTAAATCGACTTTTACGGCTGTTCAAACGTTAGGATCACTTTTTTTATTTATAAAAAAAATATTCCAATTTTGCAGGTATAAAAAAAATATTCCAATTTTGCAGGTATAAAAAAAATATTTTTAAGGTCTTTGATGTTAAATTATATTTTATAATTCAACGGGTGTTTTTACATCTTGTCAACGAAAAATATATGCATACAAAAATATAAATAATTTTTATAATAAAATCTGATGAAATCTCCAATGTTTAGATTTCCTAAAACCAGTATTTTTATGACAAAAATATTGCTTTTCCTAAGTAAGTACCTAAATCAGGTCAAAGTAGGTACCGCATATTTTTCTCTATTTATTTTTTATAGCTATTTGTACATAGTTGACATAAACGATAATTCATATGGCAACCCAGTCAAAGCAGGCAATATTTTTTCGAGTGCCTCCGTATTTTTGTTTTCATTTAAACGAATATTTTTATTGAAGTTTGTGCAGCAGTATCTCAATACTAACAATAATTAATATGTGAATCTCATTTTACTGTTGGCTTCTGAAGTTTACGCACTGTTCCCGAAGAAATCAGGTAACAGCTGATGTCAGTTGCACTTGGAACATTCCTTTTCAGGGTTTCGATCTGATCTTGCGCTAATTCTCTAGATAATATATTGCTCGGTTATACACGATAAGAAAATTTATAGACACATTTTATCACACTTTGTTTTGCATTATTAACATGTATGTTTATGTTTGCAAGTTGATGAATTGCATCACATTGCTAGAACATCTCGGAATCGAGTAGTGACAGTGTGTGAACATTCAAGTGGCTAGTCGATTCGAGTTTGATCAGCATTATAATTTGTAGGAAACCCATTTATTTAGATGACTGAGCATTATTGTTGGTAGATAGTTGAAAATATTAACATTTTTCTTTTAAAATTCTAGTTATAAACAGCATGGATGAGTCAAAAGTGCGATGTAATGAACATGTCTAGTAAAAAGAAGCGCTCTGCGTCTCTGAGCTTGAAGCAGCATGGCAGCGTGCGGGGTGGGGGCGGGGGGGCGGGGGAGGCGGAGAGGGAGGAAGAGGAGGAGCTGCACCTCTGCATGGCCCCGCACATCCAGGCGTTGCTGGCGCGTGGCCACCGGCGCTCCTCGTGCTGCGGGCTTGCCATGCCCGTGCCCTTCGAGCGTGCTGCCAACAACTCCCTCTTCAACCCCAAGTTCGACTCGGAGATCCTCGAGGGACAGTACAAGTCTAGCACATTCACTCCCATCAGACTGAGATTCAGGTACACAATTTGTTTATCTTACCTGACTTATCTTGTTTGCACTATGAACTACTACTTAAGACTAATAGTGTTTCACCTTTTGCCTTATTAATAACCTACCGTCATCTCTGGTATAGTTTTCCCGAGTAATTCTCATTCGGTACACAGATTGTGTTTATATCTATCTTTGGCTCTATTTGATTAGAT
The DNA here is from genome assembly GCA_022606495.2 of Halesus radiatus. Taxonomy (NCBI): domain Eukaryota; kingdom Metazoa; phylum Arthropoda; class Insecta; order Trichoptera; family Limnephilidae; genus Halesus; species Halesus radiatus. Next base: position 12,723 of record JAHDVE020007951.1, on the reverse strand, counting down.
AACTAATATTCATTAATAAACCACAATAGGAAAATTAAATATTGATCAAGACCAAACAGCCGTTGTAGGTCAACATATTGTGTTGGGGTTAATGATAGTTTGTTGTCTGTTTGCAGGCTGGCATTGCTGTACATCTCCATCTTCTGTTCCTCGTGGGGGCTGTACTTCTTGGCTTTCGGCCTGTCTGGACACGTGTCGACATGGCCTTTGCTTTGCTCTATATTTTTATCAGTTTTCCTCGTGACTGCTTTAGTAATATTTTTAACTTTTACAGATGTTTATAGAATGCACTCGCTAAGTATATCTGTGATAATGGCGTTGCTACTTTGCGCGTTAAGTTTATCCCTCATGGGCTTTTTTCCATATAAGGAAACACATTTCATCGGTGACATTAGTCAGGCGGGACATTTTGCAATGTGTGCGGAGATTATCCTTATCATCTACACGTCTATTCCTCTTCCATTGTATCTGTGTGTTGGCTTCAGTGTGGCTTATTCCGTGGCCTTTGAACTGTTAAATACATTCGTGCAAAGCCAAGAGCAGGTCATCAGCTATTCGGGTTTGACTGTGAGGATTCTGCTTCACTTGTGTGTTCACCTGATAGGAGTCCATATACTGCTGATGACCATAGTGCGCATGCGCGGGACCTTCATGAAGGTCGGACAGAGCCTGCTGGTTAGAAAGCAACTAGAAATGGAAAAGATACTGAAAGAAAAGATGATTCATTCGGTGATGCCTCCCAAAGTGGCAGATTGGCTAATGTGTGAGACTGGCATAGAATCCGAGAGCAGTCTGAAGAGGAACAACAGTTTGTACCCTCGAAACTCTAATCCAGGAGCATCTGACCTGAAATCACTATTCCGACCCTTCAACATGCACTGCATGGAAAACGTCAGCATTTTATTTGCTGATATTGTTGGATTCACCAAGATGTCCAGTAATAAGACTGCGGAAGAACTGGTTAATATACTGAATGACTTATTTGAAAGGTTTGACGAGCTTTGTCAATTGAATAACTGCGAGAAGATATCTACCTTAGGAGACTGCTATTATTGTGTATCAGGATGTCCGGAGCCAAGGGCCGATCACGCTAAATGCTGTGTGGAAATGGGTCTAGGTAAATATATAATAAATCTAATTATTCTCAAGCATTGAGTTCTTGTCTGTGTACTTTCAATATCTCATGGTACACCTTAAATTGCACCGCTAAGTCAAAAATTAACCTTTTTGTTTAGTGTTACTAACTGCTCTAACCTCCTGACATAGATGGATTTATTTGGGAGCTTTAAATAAATTAATATTGTATGTTTATTGTAGGGATGATTGAAGCTATTAAGCTGTTTGATGAGCAGAGAGGAGACGGAGTGAACATGAGGGTTGGTGTCCACACGGGAACTGTTCTGTGTGGGATTGTGGGAACAAGGCGATTTAAGTTTGACGTGTGGAGCAATGATGTAACTCTTGCCAATAGAATGGAATCCACCGGAAAGCCTGGCCGGGTTCATATTTCTGAAGAGACAAGTCGATTCCTCACTGATTACATCCTGGAAGAGGGTGAAGATGTGTTTGGTGAGTTTTTTCTCTAGGTATTATTGTATTAAATGAAAAATTTTACTCAAACCTCCTTCCCATCCTCAGAGCAGGTGTTCCAAGTTTAAAAAATAAAATTGCTCACTTGTGTACTGGTCGCACCGAGACAGGACTGTTCCTGGCTGGGGTGGTACTTTTATATTGTGCTGTAAATGTTTTATCAAAGGAGATTGTTTATTATGTATAAATCAAGATTCCACCATTTGGTATCCATCTGCAAAAAAAAAATTTGAACGACATGAAATTAATAGGGACATAAAATGTTAGCAATTTTGTGCATTATTAATACATATTCTAAAAAGACACTACACGGTAACTGGAAAATTTTATACAAGTCATGGATATTATGAAATCTGTAATTGTATGTTCTTCTTTCGTATGGTAGGGGTAAAACCATAATTCATGTAAGTACAGATCTACAATTATCTGCGCAGTCACTACTGTGTAGATGTGGGGATCACCAGGGGAAAAAAAGTGTGTTCGTTAGTTAGTTTTTTAGTCTATGTTTGGAGATGTGCAATCTCATTTGTCAACAATATTATTGTATGTACATAAATATATCACTTTTTTGACTGCTTAAAACTCTTTCCTACATATCATACATTGCAGCTACTCATCTCACTGTACTGACAGACACTTCTTAGTGAATCGGGTAATGTACGTGTATAAGGTAACGCCTAAGGTGTGCTTAATGCCCACAATTAATCTGATGAATTTGACATATTTAAATATTTGTTTTAGGTCACAAGACATATTTCATCGAAGGACGTCAGCCGCACGCGTCCATGACTGGTAACAAAATGCCCCTCAAGTTGATAATATCCCCCCCGTGCACGGCTGATTCCCTGTCTCCCGTTTTGAATCCGCTGTCCCCCAGCGTGAACATCTCCCTGGCCCCCGACGAACCCTGGCCCTGCCGGGGGTTGCACGACCCCCTGACCCCCCCCATCATGAACCCCAACCGCCTGTCGCCCAACCCCTTCCACCTGAAGATGAAGGCCAACTCCCTGCCGAGTATTCTCGACATGGAGAACGAGGAGAATAAGTCTAACGGTGGAAAGGATGTCAGCGATGAATCTTCCAAGAGTCCCATTTCCACAGGTTTGTTAATATTATGCATCTTCTAATGTCCAAAACAGAACAGTGACAAAACAGAACAGTGATAAAACAGAACAGTGAAAAAACAGAACATTGAAAAAAGTGAACAATCATAAGTGAAGGAAGGAGGAACACTCCTAATCTAACCTAAATATTAAGTTAAACTAACTTGTTATTTTATCTGTTCTGTCTGGTTACCGTTTGTTAACTACCTAACTCCCAAATAAATTAATATTTTTTTAATTGTTACCGAGACATGATCTCTCGCAAGGCTAATTAATGCCTCTTATGAAAACCCAAACTTTTGCGGGTGCCGGTCTAACATTATGTTCGAGAGGGCCTTAAGTAGTTAATATTAATGAAATTATTGTTTAGAATCTTCTAATAGGCCTTCTTCCATTTAATTGTTATTTATAAAACGTAATCCTTAATATAATTTTTTTTTACGTTAGATATTTTCTAGTCTCTTTAAAACTTTTTTCTACTAATGGTTGCTAATCACCATTGTTAACCCTTTCAGACATATGTAATATTTGATAACACCTGGTAGAATTATTTGAAATTTCTTTTCAATATTTTAGAAGTTATTGCTACGCTAATTTGAAACAACATCATCTCAACGCTTAAAAAACAACATTTCATAAAAAAAAATTTAACTTAAAATTGAAACAGTCAAATATACCACCAAAAATATGCTTTCAAAAAACAATTTGAAGGGTGCTAAAATCTAGATTAAACACGAATGTCAACTTTCAAAATATTACCACGGCTACCGCCTGAATGAGTAGCTAGAATTCAACGAAAAAGATAGTGCACAAAGTCAGTATTGCTATCAAATGTAAAATGTAAATTTCCAATTTATTCGCTCTAGATAAGGAGGAAAACATTCTGAAAGTCTATGTGCTGTCAAAAATTTACGCACGCTCCGAAAGGGTTAAATATTATTTCAGGATGACTTACGACATGATGTGACGTTGGCAGCGATCTTTGCAACAATGTTATATTTATTTGCTTGCCATTAAGACTTTATCATTTCTATTTTATTGTTCTATTCCGTATTTGGATCATACTTTCCATTTAATAATAAATTAGTTTTGCATATTTCCCCACCATAAAACACTTCTCCATAAATGGATTAATTTATACATCGTTTTTAAATGGAACAATATTGCAATCTGGAGTATAGATTCTATATCTATAGAGATATCGGTGTATTTTATTGAACTTCCATTGAAAATGTATTTCATACAAAAATGGTTTCAATAATAATGAGTTATTTTATGATAGTTATATAAATTTATGTTTACCATAATCATAATGAATAAATGACTCGATTCTTCCTTAATAAATCTAGTATTTAGCATAATATGTAACCACAACATACTATTGGTTATTATGGTTCCATGAATCACTTTTATTATTCTTTTACCTTAAAACAAATCCGATGGGACTCATTGCCCTTTTGAAGCATTGGGAATCGATAAATATTATTGCCGTGCATAATATTATGTAGAAAATGGTTTAGTTCATATCCACCCTCAATTTGTTCTGTGGTTTCTTCACATTCTAAGGTCTAGTGATAATATAATCAGGGTGGCCACAGACCTGGAAAACCGGGAAAACCGGGAATTATCAGGGAATTTTACCGAACCGGGAATTATCAGGGAAATGTCAGGGAATTTCAAAATATTTGTAGAATATCAGGGAATTCCAAAAATAAGACGATATTCGTTATTTAGCGATTTGTGAAGTCCCTAAGTTGTGTTTTATTACTGTTACTAGACTAGCGGCGTGTGTAATAAAAGATATGCCGACAAAGACAAACTAGATAGGTAAGTCTTTTTTATTATTATTTTCGTAAATAGCCCTTGCAACATGTCAATAACCACCCGCCTTGGTTTATCCCCTATACTATTCTAGTAGGTGCGAAATCTGTAAAGAAAAAGCTAGCAAAATTTCGCGGTCGATATATGTCACAGCCGGCCTTTCAAATTCAGATAGTGAATGCAAATTCGTAAAAATAAGAATTGATTTTCGCGCTGAATCCTGTCGCGGCCGACCCTTTAAATTCAGTTAGGTATTCGTAAAAATATGGTAAATTTACGCCTAAATCGAAAATTTCGCAGCCGATTTCAGATGCAGTCGGTCCTTTAAATTTAGATATTCAAAGTAAATTCGTAAAAATACGATACATTTCCGTGTAAATCGAAAAACCGCGGCCGAAATCAGTTGCCGCCGGCATTTCAAATTCAGATATTCGAAGAATGTTTGTAAATATATAACATATTTCTGCGTAAATCGGAATTACGCAGCGAATTATCATCGGGGCCAGCCCTTTTATTTCAGATATGCGATGTACATTGGTAAAAATACGATACATTTCCGTGTAAATCGAAAAACCGCGGCCGAAATCTGTTGCCGCCGGCATTTCAAATTCAGATATTCGAAGAATGTTTGTAAATATATAACATATTTCTGCGTAAATCGGAATTACGCAGCGAATTATCATCGGGGCCAGCCCTTTTATTTCAGATATGCGATGTACATTGGTAAAAATACGATATATTTCCGCCTAGTTTAATAAAAATAAATACGAATTAACGAATTTCGAATTAAAAAACACATTTTGGTAAATAATCCATAAGCCGCCACGTTTTTAATAGGCATAGATATTGGAAATTACACTTAGTTTCAACTTAATCATAAATAAACTTCTAAGTCGGGGCTGATGAAAAATATGCACATTATATCATCACTACAGGATGAATTTTTGTATGAATTTTTTTTATGAAATAAAAATTAAAGTGCCCGTTTTTTCACTTCCCCCTACTGAAATCGATGTTGTTTGTTGAAATTAAGTTGAAACGAAGTTTAATTTCCAAAATCGGTGCCTATTAAAAACGTGGCGGCTTATGGATTAATTAATCACATTTTGTATGAAAAAATTTTCTCCGGTATTTTTTTTGTTCAAAATTTCGAATTACGCATTTTTTCGAATTATCGTGGTTCGAATTAACGGGGTTCTACTGTATCAAGCGCATTTAAGCAATGCACGAATCCAGCCTTTTCTGGCATAGATGAAAATCGCGTTTCAAAAATAATTTTTTTAACGATATTCCCTTATATCAAATAAAACATATCAGGGAAAAATGTAGAAACTGTCCTGGAAAACCTGGAATTATCAGGGAGTTTTGAAATCCCTTTTTTGTGGCCACCCTGATAATGTATCTTTTTATTTAATCTTTAAATGGTATTATCTTTCTTATTATAGGAAGTTACGGTAAATACACAAACAAAATAAAAAATTGGAAAGTTCCCAAGTTTTTGCGAAAGACTGAGCCGCCAGACGCTGGAAAAGTAGACGACTCAAGCAACTGCAAAATCGTCATTGAAAAAGAGAGTGTCAGCGATGGCAATTCTGCTCCTTCTTCAAACGGCTACCAGTCAGTACCGATTGTGATTGAAACCGTGGAATGTAATCTGCCAGCGAAACAGCCCGAGATCTCCCAGTGCAATATGCTGTGTGTGGACCCCAGGTCTCAACGCCTATCCAATGCTTCGGCCTATGATGCAGATATGTTGGACATCAGGTCTTACATCAGTCAGTCCCGGAGCGACGTGTCTCCGTTTGCGAGGAGCAGCAGCTATCGATCCCAGTACGGCAGGACCAGTCACATTGAGGTCAGTCTATTTACGTCTATTTAATTCCTTATATGCTATTTCACTATATTTTATTCTTTTATAAGATTTCTACATTGATCATCTCATTTCAAACATCTGCATGATTAGCAAGTATTTAATAATCGGATGAAACCGGTTGGGTTTTGAAAAATGTTTAAATTATATTGATATAACGTTGACGAATAAACAATACCGTTTGAATGGTAATGAGATGTATCACATATAGCACATTGAACTGTAAAATAGGTACCGGCTTCCTGTTTGGAAACCTCATTTGGGAATTTGAGATTTGTTGAAATAAAAAGACAAACTTCACAAGTTGGCGAAGAATTGATCGGGGTGCGAATTCTTCTTTCTGTCATTTAACTTGGAGAAGAGATGGCACAATAATTCTGTAATGTGGTTTCTATATATGAAATTTAATTGAATGGTCGGCATGACAGTTTGATATATAATACATTGTTGTTATTGTTTGTTTGTTAAAATGAGAGCTAGTGTCGCCGCTACGGTGTTGTAATAAGATCTGCATGATTTCATATAGAGTTATAAGTTATAACACTTTTAGTGAAGCATAGCTCCATACTACAAAATGATAATGTGGTTAGGAGCTGAAAATATTTTGGTTGACCTAGTGAATCCAAATAGAAAAAGCTGTGCAAATTTCATGATGCCAGAACTCACGGTTTCTGAACTTTTGTTATTTTGGAAAACAAATTTTTGTTTTATTGTTAAAATGTAGCTGGTATTCTGACGTCTATAACACTATTCAAGCAACATTATGAATTTCAATAGAAAATCGAATTTTGTATACATGCATCGTATACTTTTCTCCTTAATGTAGCTCATAGCACCTGATAGGCACAATATATTGTTAATTTTTTTTTTTAATAACTTATTGAAGCTTATAAACCTCATTGTAATATATTTTTAATCATTGAAGATAATATTAACAACTCTTAGAATGAAACACGAAACCGAAAAGACACAGAAAAGAAAAACATAACGGCAGCAGCTGGGGCTCGAACCCAATACCTCATGGTCTATCCGGGACCCTGCGCTCTAATCCACTGAGCTACGGTTACCCCAATCTGTGCCGCCATCCTTGTCAGTATCATACTTCGATTTCTTATGAACTGTTAATATCATCTTCAATTAATTCCCGTATATTTTGGCTGCTTCCTTATTATTGCTACAAGATTCTAACCAGAATTTTTTTGTAATCATTAGATAGTGTCTCGGATATACCTATCGGACTTTTATTTATATGGGACATATTGTAATTATTGTTACCCATCTTCTTCTTTTTATCTTTTCTTTACTTTTCATTCATAATAAGTACATATCATATGATACCACTGGAGTACCATTATTTAGACGAGTAACTGATTAAGAGTTAAAACATACAATGAATATAAATATATTATGACACGGTGCAAGGAATATCATAAATAAAATCTAGAATCGTCTTATCTGCGACCAATTTGATTTTTGGTTTATGGATGGCTTTGTTTATTCGTTGACGATAAGAAGTAATAACAAGATTTCTTGATAATTTATTTACTATAACCACAAATTCCATACTATTTTTAGCTTTCCATGCAGATAATAAATTATTGTGGTTAATATTTTACTTTTAAGCATTGAGAATTTCCTATTATGTGATAGCAAATGGCTTTAGCTAAGTTTAATAACCAGATCTGAATATCCATGTACGTATATATTTTCCAACCTTGTCCTCCTACTCCTGTTGCTTCAAATCCTCCTGCTTCACACCATTTCCATTTAGGATGCCTTCGTTCCACTGGCTCTTTGCAGTGGGACTTTTTTTCAACCACGCTTTGTTTCATAATAATTACTATTTTTAAAATTCTATTATACATATGTATATGTATGCATGAGTTTTGATGGTTTATCAAAATTTTGATGACCTCCTGTAAGAATACTGACGAGCAGCTATGGTCACCATCTTCTGCCTGGGATTGCGCACACAGTAACAGAAACCATACTATTAAAAAAACAAAGGTGTCCACGTCCACGCTACTACACCTCCCATGATTTGTAGATCCCTCGGGCCCGAGCCAGGAGCTCGACCATGAGCCAGCTCCAGGACCTCCCCGTGGTCCCTCTGCACCTCCGTCACCTGCACACGGAAGACCAGGTCAGCCTCTGTCCCTCGGTGAACAGTCGGAAAGACTCGGGAATCCGGAGCACGAGTCGACGGTCAAGCATACAGCATCAGGTAGGTGACCCTCGTCTATTCATCGGCTTTTCACGCTTTATTCTTGTACAGCGATGACGGGTCACCCCTCACCTCATTGTGCATCTCTCATATTTTTATCATTTGCTTACACAGAAGATGGGTTTCATCATGATGTACACAATATTGTACAATAGGTTAAGGAAAGCTACATATTAATATAAGGAAGAAGTGTACATGCTTTTACATCTAATCTAAAGTGATCCACAACTACATTTTGTACTGAGTGAAAGAAATTGTATTAATTACACATTTTAATGGTTTACACTTTTATTAAAATGCTCAAACACATTCTTCAAGGTTTGAACTGTTTTTGGTATACATTTCTTAGTTCATAGATAAGTTTCCAGACAGAGTTTAGAATCTAAAAATCTCCAGCATCTTGTTTTATAAATTTTGAGTGGAATAAACAATAATCATCACAAATTTATTAATTCTGTTACAGATTTATATGGTGAGTCAATCAGCAATAGGAGCATCGCAGGAGTTGCATCGCCGAGTGTCGGGTTATTACACTTCCAGCCAATCTAGTCTGGCCCGAACTTCCCTGGCCATCAACCCCATACACCCCAATCCCTGCCACCAGAAACTGAGGAAGCAATCAGATCTTCAGCTCATCAGATGTGTCCAAGACAATGCCAAATCTAGGTTCAGCTACTTCGTTAAGCCTCCGCTCTCCTTCTTCACTCTGTTCTTTAAGTCTCGGGATATGGAGAAGGAATACAGAAACAATGCTCACAGAATAGATGAAAAGGAAATGGAATGCCCGACCTTAGCCACATCTCGCTTCAATACGTACCTGGACGTCCTCGTGTCGGCCGTTATATTCCTGATAATATCAGCTTCCTTGTTTATTTTGTATGAATCGAGGCCTCTCTGGATAACAGTGTTTGCTGTGTTTGTTACCTTCCAGTTGGTGGCCATTGCATTATGCATACATAGGCACTGGGATCTGTCTAAATCACTGCTGCAAAACCACGAGCATAACAGTCGGCCAAGTAAACTGGATGACATCTTGTATCGTCTTTCCCATTGGTATCCCTGGCACTTCTTCGGTGGAATATTCCTCAGCCTGCCAGTTCTTTCTGTGCTTGCTAACTTCTCTTGTAGCACCTCCCCGTTCCAGCTTGCAGGCGGAGACCAGTCATATTATATTTATTTATTCTGCGTGAGCCTTTTGCATTTCTGTAATTTCACACAAATTAATTGGTTGGTGAAAAATGCTTTAGTTCTTTTGTCTGCCGGTACTTTTATACTCATTTCACTTTTCATATGTAACAAAGCCGATTCCCCTTTCAGTCAATTGGCTCACGCTAAACAAATAAGTTTTCAACACAATTTATTACAAGCAATATCAACTTTACAAGATACCTTGAATACTTCCCTTCCCGAGGATTATAATAGTGGAAATTCATCTTTCATGATAAAAGGTGAAAATGTTACGGGTGATGCAATACTACCCGCTTTGACGGCATTATTCGGTAATGCCTTGGACGGAGTCAAGAATCTAACTAACATTGCTCAGAATCATTTTGAGGAAATACACCATCAAGTTTACATGGGAGAAATCTGCCTGGACATCGTTCTTATTCTCATCTTAGTTTGGTTTTTAAATAGAGAATTTGAAATTAGCTACAGAATGAGTTTCTACGGGAACGTCGTAGCTAACAGAGACAATATCCGCATCCAGAGTATGAGGAACCAGGCCGACTGGCTTCTGCATAATATTATACCGCGACACGTGGCGGACCAGCTGAAAAACACTGCCAAATATTCCGAGAACCATAAAAATGTGGGCATAATATTCGCAAGCATTGTTAACTTTAACGAAATGTACGATGAATCTTATTTAGGTGGTAAGGAGTATTTGCGCGTGTTGAACGAGCTGATCGGAGACTTTGACGAATTGTTAGAGCATCCAGAGTTTCGCTCCGTGGATAAGATCAAGACCATCGGCAGCACATTTATGGCGGCCAGCGGGCTCAACCCGCACATGCGCCAGGAGAATCCCGACCCCCATGCACACCTCTACGCACTCATGGACTTTGCCCTGGCCATGCAGCGTGTTGTGTACGAGTTCAATCGAGATCTGCTGGAATTCAACCTCATCCTTCGTGTGGGCTATAACTTCGGGGACGTGACGGCCGGCGTGATTGGCACCACCAAGCTCTACTACGACATCTGGGGGGACGCCGTCAACATCGCCAGCCGCATGGACTCCACGGGAGTCAACGGCCGGATCCAGGTGGGGGAGGCTTGCACCCAAGTATTAGGGAATGTTTACGATTTGGAGCCTCGAGGCAGTGTTTATGTGAAGGGTAAAGACAATATGAATGTATTTTTATTGTTAAGGAAAAAACCAGTAGATGTTCCGTGACCTATTGAAATGTGTTCTGATTTTACTTTGATTGTTTTATAAATGTGCATGATTATTCTATCAGTGTATGATTACCCGACTTGTCGTAAAATGCTCAGTAAATCTAATAGTAGTCATATTTATTTATGTTTATATTTTTCCTATCTGCTGAATAGCTAATGCCTTTTATCATTGATATTACATTCAATCATTATTGCATGTATTTATTTTACAATGCGCTCGTAGTTAGTGAAATGGACCAGTGGTAATATTAAATCAAAACTATCTGATCTTAATGGATTCTTTTATCAAACCTTTCCTCGAGATATACAGGGGTGTTCTGTAATTTTGCCTGTAGTGATCTCTTGAAGGTAACAGCTTCTCAATGAAATTCCTTATTCAGTGGAATACCGGATTCGGTGAAACGTACAATTGCACTTACAATATTCATAGTGGTATGAATAGTACAACACAATATTGTTAACTTTGAATCCAATGAATCCCTGACAATTGCACTTACAATATTCATAGTGGTATGAATAGTACAACACAATATTGTTAACCTTGAATCCAATGAATCCCTGACAATTGCGGAAACATAGGAATTATAAACATTTGAATCGGGTTTTCCACTGTCTATAAATATTATTATGTGCAATATTGAACCACACGTTTGGTTAAATTTCCAATTTTTGTTAATTTAAATATCTCTAATTTAATGTATTGTAGTTGATTCAAATTCCTGCTGTTTAATTTGCCACCAGTGTGAATAATAACACAGTGAAGTACGGTCTATGTAGATGCTATACATATTTAGCTTTAAAAGATATCTTTTTATTTGTGATTAAAGTTCCTAATAATTATCCAACTCCATGATTTGATAATTTTTACCCCACTTTTTAAAGTGCATGAATTTTATTATTTTTGACTAATAATATTTGATATTCCCCCTTGTATTATGAATATGCGTTAGTGTGACGATACACTGGACATATTTGACCAACGTGTTGCCCAAATTTTTATATACATTTTTACTAATATCAGATTTAATCGTAATTTATGTGACGGATTTTGAGTACATAATAAATAATGTGACCTGTGTCATTTCTTTCAATGTTTATACACTAGCTTCCTAAGAACGTACATATGTATTGTATTGAGTTATGAAGTCATTTTAGAATTCATATATTTTAAGTGCCTTAATAATCTGTAGTGTTACGGTATTAAAAGAATGGTTGATAAATCCTCACCCATCTACAAATTATATTGTTTTCCAGATATATGAAGTTTAATATGTACGTATGTTTTAAGGACATATTGCCATTCCGCTTCTCAAATAATTCTAACAAGAACATTATTTATTTTATCTTCTGGAATGGGCAGCCCGTGAACAACTGTATTTATGTAACATTATTTAAGCTCCAACTGATATTCATTCACTGAGTAATTTATTTACATTCTACGTACGATTAATTAAATTTTATACTACATATGTATCTATCTTACAGGGATTAAAAATGCTTGCCTTATTTTTAGAGCTTTATTTAATAAAAGTTTATTATTTTAGAGCACTGTACGTAAATAGAATGTTTATGTACATATGTACTTTACATTATTTTGAATATGTTAATCACCTATTTTACTTTAACGAGGATCCATATTTTATACACATATTTAGCAATCTCTCATTACCTGCAGGACTGAGGCCAATATGAAATACGGTTGTAGTGCAATATTAGCC